>JAPYZE010002725.1:0-18494 GCA_030522805.1 Leptomastidea abnormis
GAACCCGACAGATCATCATCTAAAATTTTCTTATATAGTAACCAGAGGGATTCTCTGACACTTGCGCGAAAGCAAATTTTGTGAAAAGCCACCTAGCGGCAACCCAGGACACTTCATCTCTCTCTTTCTCTCTCACAGAGATCTCATGATGACGTCACGGAAAAAGAGGAGCAGTGTGCATTGCGAATCGCGATTTGCATTATAATATTAGTTTTTTAATTTTGTCTTGTTATATTTATTTGTAATGCATCGCTATAAAGTGGTGAGATTCCATTCATCATTTTTCTACCTCTTTACTTCTAGATGAAGAATGCAACCCTTGTAGATGACAGAGAATTATCATCCACCGCTTATTTGTCGTCGACACATAATAAATATATGCATGTAATGCGCGCGCCGAGAGTATGTATAAGTATATAAGAAATATAAATACTAATCCGCCGCAGCATATATTCGCTGACCGACAAGTAGAGGAAGCCAAGGAGATGGAGACTTAAAAAGAGAGAACTATATTATAGAAGAGAATACTTTTACTTATTACTCTATAGCCCCGCAGTCACCCGTATCATCAGAAGCGTCAAGAGTCAGACAGGGCGTGCGGCGTGCGATGAAAAGCAGGCCGTAATACACACACACAGACACGGCAGTAGATAGTAACAGTAGGAGTAGTAGCAGTAGCATCAGCAATAAATTGAGAAAACCATATAGACGCCTTGTAATTGTAATGTACAAGTGCAAAAGCGCGAGTGGATCTCTTGCAGCACATGTGGAGCAGAAGCAGCATCATCATCATCATCATCATCATCATCAATGCAAGAAGGAGACAGCTTCAGCCCATGTGGATCAATAAGTATCGTTCAAGATTGAATAGAACTGCCCGAGAAGAATGAAAGGATAAGGAAATTAAGGCTCTTGAGCTCACCAATATATCTTGAACATATGACATGTCAAGAAGAAGGCTAGCAAGATCCAGTGTGCATATTTAGTGTGTGATATCTCCTATTCTTGTTCCTTGCAGTGCGTGCAGCAGCTTCTTATTATTCTGATGTGTACGGTCTCGCGGGCGCGTGACACGAGAGAACGGAGCATGAGGCAAGAGAAGAAGACAAAGTTGTAAGAGGGATGGATAATGATTCAGCTGCAAAGACTCCCATGGGGAAGAGAACGAATTAATGGCAGGAGGCCTCGCCTTGACGAGAAATGAAAAGTCGTGCTTTTTAAATCTAGAATACTTATACCTCAACATCGTATACAAGACTCAATAATGATGATGCCTTCATAACTTGACACCAATTATCTATATTGATGAAACTTGGTTAATTTAATACTTGATTGGAATTGAAAAGCTGCTTGCAAGCATTAGAGCAAGTTTGCTAATACACCTGCTCTTCTTCCGATCTTCTTGTCTGGCTGGTGGAATTTTTTGGCAAGTCGATAGCAGACATGGTCAAGGATTTCATGTGCAATGCAATTTCATATGATCGTCTGGTTTTCCATAAACTACCAACAAGTAAGAATCTCATGAAAATATGTCCATTTTTCATTTGAACTTTTGATTTAAGGTTAATTAGTACATTAAAAGCATATATATAAGTATATCTTTGTATTGAAGTATCAAGCGTTCGTATCTCATTCCCGAATCCATAATCGCAATGACTTTTTCTCCTTTTATTTTCTTATCAGAATTTCAACTTTTATTTTTAATCTTAATTACAAAATAATTTGATGTTACTCCGTTTAATTTTATCTAGAATAACAAATTAAATATGGTCCAAATCAATTAAATTGTTATTATTAATAAATATGCAAAGAATCTTATTTATAAAATTTCTATGAGTAATAAACTATTTTTATATAATACTTATAAATTTACTTACAGGATCCTATCTCGCTTTATCAACTTTGGCTCCAAATAAGCAGTATTTCAATTAAATATCTTGAAGACATTTCATTTTCAAGTTTACATTAAGGTAAATTTTTGTCTTAAATTTTACAACCATTTTCTAAACAAAGATATTTTTTAGGCAGTCTTTAAGAAAAAGGAAAACATAAATGATTAGAGTTTTGAAGTGTCAAATATGGCAGACTCAGGATTAGATATTGGATCGATAACTAGTGCTCAAGAAACTACTTCTGAAAATTCGAGCATTGATATAGATGAGTCAAATGACTCTAGACCTTTTGAAACTTGTAAGAAAGCTTCAAATTTTAATGTAGAACCTTGCACAGCAGAAGATAATTTACCTAAAGAAAAATCTCCAAATTTTGAAGCAACAGGATGTAGCGATGAAATTTCTGAATATAAGAATCATATGTTAAAAAATTCATTTTTTGAGTCTAATACACCTTTAGCATCTTTACATCTTTCTAAAAATAACTCTCTAGAGCTTGGTATTAATCAAAAGGATGTTAAGAGCCCTGATGAATTATTTAATCAAGAAAAAATGCTTCAAAATAGTCTAAAATCACATCTATTGGTTAAGGTAAATAATAAATTTGTCATTTCTTTTTTACAAATTTGAACAAAAGTTATAGTTTACAGGCTCATCTAAAGCTTGTCTAATTAATAATACTTGATGCTAATAAGTCATTTAATTTTTTATTTAGAGACAGGAAGAGGATTTGAATAATTCAGCAAATAACAGTTATTACTTCATAGATGCTTCTAGTCTAAATGATGATCTTGATGTAACTGCTGCTGAAACACCAACATCAAGAACAACATCCATAACAACATCAGTTACAGCATTAACAAGTGTAGCAACAACAGTAACAAGAAGACTAGCAACAACTACTGCTAGTACAATAGGAGAGCATGCTTACAATTTAAATGATAGATTAACAAAATCTAATTCAGACCTGCCAAATGAATCTTGTAATACATTATCGCGAACAAATGAGATTCTTGTAAATGATGATGATCCTCCTTTCAAAATGATTAATCCAACAGATATTGATTATCAAAATCAAAATGAAAGGATGGCAGAATTTAAACATGAACAATTACTTTCAGGATTTCTTGAAGATTCTGTACAACAATCTGCCAATGCAAAAAGTTGCAATTTGCTTCCAATTCACCAAGAAGACAATAGTTGTAAAAATATGAATAAGGAATCACTTGTGGTAGAAATAAAAGAGGCTGATAGTGGAGAAAGTGCATTACATTCACCCTGTCCAGATAATACCAAAGTTGATGAGTTACAGCAAAAAGTTGAAGAAAAGTTATCTCTCGAAGATTCATCATCTCCTGATCAACAGCTCAACTCTTGTCCACATGACGAAACAAGCGAAAAAAGACCATTGCTTATCAGAAGGAATACATTTGAACTCGATTCAAATGATGAAAGGTTATCGAGCTTGAGGCAAGAGTATGAGAGACGGCAAGGAAGTCTTGTTTTTCAGAATTCCATTACACAGTATTCTAGTCACCGCATCGATGGAGAATCGTATTTTGACATTGCTACCTCTCAATCTGATTCAATGATTGCTGCCAGTAGTTTACCTTTAGAAGTAAACTATTATCCAACGCATCTGTCAACTATTAACAATTCCAATAGAACATTTAATCGCTTTGACAGTGAAGCAATAAATAGTATTTTAATGTTGTCGAATGTAGTAGGTTCTTTAGATAGGGCAACAAAACACCCAGCAAACGCTTACCAAAAAGGTTCGGAAAGTAATGGTAAACTGGACAATGCAATATCAAGAAGTGCTAGTGACAGATTATTACCATCAAATAATAGCATGGAAAATGAAGAAGATATTTCCTTTAATAGTCTGCCTGTTAATATTAACGATCAAGATCCCAAATCAATTGATAATACAAATTTCCAAACAGTCGTCAGTAATTCCAAGCTTAGGCGGATTGAAGCTGCTCCGATAGTGTCAGGCGGCTCGAGTAGCGATGATTATAAAAAAGTCACCGATAGTCCTAGCGTTAAACGCAGGACAGAGTCAACACCGATAGTGTCTGGTGGTTCTTGTATTGTTCCCGAAGATCTAAAACTCGAGGACAAAGTTAAGGATAAAGCTAAGATCAACGCTGCCGCGATGGCTCACTCCATGCATGCTTGGGTCGTTGATATGAGTGACTGTCGAAACGGCAACGGCAGCAATGGCACCAACCAAGAAAAGTCTTCAGCTTGGCCAAAGAAAGCTAAGGATCCTCAAACCACTGTGTCTTTAAGTAGTAGCCTCTCATCCCGAGTTTGGTGCTCAGACAGATCTAGTAGAGACAAATCTCAACCATCTAGCCTAGGCTACTTTGTCAATCTCGATGACCTGAGTGGTTCAAAAGAGCGTTCGAAAGAAGAAGGTGCGATTTATAAACACAGGCGACGGCCGAGTGATGTAGTAAGCGAAAAAAGTTACTGTGAATTTTTCGTTGATTTGGCAGACAAACAGAATCAGCAGCAATCAGCCTCTAAAATGACTTCGGCCTTAAACAAAGCCCAGTATAAGGTTACAGCAAATCAATCAGCAAGCACTAGCGAGTCGAGTATGAATGATGCAAGAAAAAATATATTTTCCATGTTTATAGACCTGAACGAGCCTGCGCCAAGCTCAAACAGGACTGGCAGTTTTGGAAATGGTAAATCCGTAACGTCCAAAATCGCTGAGAAAAGTAGAAACAAGATGAGAGACGAGCTCATTAATGGGCAATACATAGCCAAAAAAGAACTGGATCTTAAACAATCGGAAAGTCACGTCAACGAGGATAAAAAACACAAACCGTCTGTGTTTATGTTCATAGAATCGGATTCACCGGTCGTCAGGCGACGTACTCTCTCAAGTTCGCGACCAGCTTTTAAACGACATTCCTGGAATACTGATAAAAGTAATGAAAGCAGTGTCAACGGTTCTTATTCAAGTCAGCAACATTCAGGCTCACAAGGTCTTCCGAAGGTACACAAACGTGCTCATAGTCTATCAGTCGATCGTCTTGGTAATGAAAGCTGCCTTAGTCCACTCTTAGATGCAGCCAGCAAGCTGGAACAAGAACGTCAACAGCAGCAGCAGCAGTATCAACAACAATTGCAAAAACGCGAACAAGAGGAGCAAGAAAAAGAGCAACAGTTATTGCAAAAACAACAAATAGAGCTTGAAAGTGAATACGATGCAAGAGATACGCCTCCAAATTCACATGTTGAAATTCTTAATCACGAAGAGTTGTTGTTAAGTTTAAAAAGTCGTAACTATCAGGAGCTTGACGCTATAAATGAGCAGAAAGGAAACGAAGCAAAGAATAAAGTTGTACAAAGTAACAATCAACATGACGCTTGTTGCTCCGAAAGTACCGAAACACGTAAAAGCGAAACTTTTGATATTAGCAGCAGTCCTTCATCTGCTAGCGAACATATTATCTGCGACTCCAAAATAACAGATCAAAAGTAAGCCCACCATGATAAATTTTAAATTTTTGAATTTTATTTTATTGTTTTTATTTATTTATCCTTAAATGTTTCACAATTTTTCAGATTGACTATTACAGAGAAAATAACAAAGAGCCAACAAGATAGCAGACTACACGTACGCAATGGTAATAAAACTGCAATGAATAAAGGAGTTAATCCCAAAGCAATTTCTTCAGCAAATTTTGTTCGTTTGTCTGATTTAGACAAAAGGCCGCATTTGAACGGTTTGAGCTTTAATTTAACAAATTCAATAGATTCCGAGAACTTACATCGTTTAAGCAATAATAGTACCGGTACGTCGTCGTGGAGTGAAAGTAAATCGATAACGTCGGCTAAAACGAACGAGCCATTGTATAGAATGCTTACGAAAAAGTTGTCTGGAAATTTAAGTGCAGGTTCCGCGAAACCAGAACATTGTGATGAATTTGGAGCCGAAGCAGAAGCCGAAGCTGTCGTTTCTGAATCAGATTTATCGAGCTTACAGAGTAGTATGGGTCGTTCTGGACAAGGTATTTCTATCATACTTTAATGCACTGTTTCGAGTAAAAATTATTCAAAAATTTAAATTTTAAGCATTTTGTACTTATAAACATCAGGTGATATTCCAAAGCTGATTTGATATGAATAATTAGGGATGGCGATTTTAAAATTTGAATGCAATAATGTTTAAGGCTAATTTTATAATTTGGCTTTGTTAATTTTTATTCAAGCATGATTTACTAAGATTTTTATTAATGTAAAATATGTTATTTTATTACTTTATAGGGAGTACAGAAGAAACTGAAACTTCAACAAGTTTCGCTATCGGATCTAAGCCGTACAATAGACTTGGTGAAGATTTGCTTCGGATGTTCCTAGAAGAAATCAATCCAGATGTAACAATTGATGTGGGAGGTAGACGAATTAGAGCTCATAAGTGCATATTAAGTTCTCGTTGTCAATACTTCGCGGCAATATTAAGTGGCAGTTGGGTTGAAAATTCCGGTAATATAATTTCTTTGCAAGGGTATGTATGCAATAGCAATAGTTTCTCATTTCTTCATTTTTCTTGTTTGTAAATTAAATTATAATTAATCAAAATTATATTTCCATGCAGATATTCCTATAACGCGGTTAACTTTGCCCTACGCCACATATACAGTGGTGAAAGTTGTATACCAGATACTATTAGTATCGTAGAATTGGCGACATTAGCTGATATGTTATGCTTAGAAGGTTTGAAAGAAGTCATTGGCTTTACACTAAAAGTCAAGTATTGTCATTTATTTCATAGAGTAAGTCCAAAATGAGCTTTTATATTTATACAATACTCTATTTTAGTAGTTATTCAAGAAGTAGTTAATATTTTAAAATAATTTTTTAGCCATGTAATGGTTGCGCTGTTGGCGTCTTAGAATGTATGCCTTTAGCAGCTGCATATGGTTTGGATGAGGTATATCGAAAATCTCTTCGGTGGGTTACTCGACATTTCGTGCGAATTTGGCCAACTAAAGAATTTGCAACTTTACCGCGGGAATTGATGGATAAATGTTATCTTCAACATATTGTGCACATGGTATAATAATTTTCACTCATTTATTCTAATGTTCAATTATTTAGGCTAGAAATCATTTTTTACACATTCTACAAAAAAATAAAAAAACCTTTGATACTGATTTTAGAAGTATTACATATGAAATAATTAATTAATGAAAACTAATATTCAGCATATGCCAAATAATAATAAATTATTACTGACCTTTAAATTTTTCAGTCTGTTGATAACGTTTTGCAAACTATAATGGATTGTGATAAATTGCTGACTACGTTGCCAAACGTCAGGTGGGCTGAACCAGTTTTTCGATTAGTCTCTAATCTCGTTGATACAGCTATGAAATATTTGACGGACAATTTTTCTGGCGTATTGGGAAGTGAAAGCTTTCAAGCTTTAGATCGAGAGCAAATGTGGAATATTAGTCGTTTAGAAGATCACTTATTAGCAGCTGCTGAGCGGCTACCACCAGAGCAAGCTTGCAGAGCATACTCAAAACTTGACAAAATATTCATTTTTATGCAAGCGGATGATGATTCGGAAAAAATAAAGTGGAGTCCTTTATTTATGGATTTGATGAATAAGATCAAAGGACAAGTAGAAAAATGCCTGGTTCGAGATGCTGCTCGAGCTTCTAGAACAAATTCATGGCTCAAAATGGATTTGGGACTTCGTCGACGCATTCAAGAGCTTGCGTGTCTTGTATTATTGCCAAACGAAGCTACTAACAAGAGACCTTCAAGACATTCAAACTTTTTAAAGGTTTTTTTAAAAAGCATTGCGATTTATTTATTACCCTTAGATTAAATATAAATTTTTTTAAAATTAAACTATTCTTATTTTCTTTTTTTCATTTTAGGAGCCCAAAGAACGTCAAGAGCCTAGAATGTCATCTAGTCGAACTCCGCCGAACAGGAATTTTGATTTGCGTAAAGTTAAAATGGCCATTTCGGAGCACAATGATACGACGCTTAAGCAAACTCCTCTTCTTCAAACAAGGAAGTTAATGAATAAACCTAAAACTGATCCATTGCAACGAAAAGTCAACAATGATCGTTTAAGCAATGACGTAAGCAGTGTCATGAGACCAAAATCATGGCCTAATAAAATCGAGGTAAATAATTCTATAAAACGTATTCCTACTTAAAAGTTCGATATTATTAATGAAAAAATGTTTGTAAATTACTTGAATTATTACAGGTAAAATCGAGGTATCTTGAGCCAAGAAATAGGCCGTCAGTGAAAGAGACTATTTCTCAAACAAATCCAGAGAAGGCATTGAGTCAACAAAAGAGAAAAATCATGATTTCGTCATCAGATTCGTCGAGAACATCTAGCCCTGCTATGAGACGTGCTGCTGATAAAAAAATAACACCTAAGGTAACAAAAGTTCCCATGAAAAAAGATGGGAAAGCTCTTTCTTCAGATAGCCTTGCTGGATCAAATAACCGTTCGAATACTAGGAAAGAAATCGCAAGTAAAAGTTGTGGAATAACGAGGCCAGAATCGCCTTCTTTAAAATTAAAAGATGTCGAGGCAGGAATGTCGGTCGATTCCTTGTCTGATGCTAAACGAAGGCAACAGCAACATTTATTAAAGAAACCAACGAATAAAATGGATACGTCTATTTCAACGGATAGTCTGATGACAGACGTAACGGCGATTGCGACGCCAAAGTCTATGTCGACAAATAAATCATCTCCAGTATTGGGAAAAACAACAAATACAAGTGTAAATCAAACACGAAATTATGATAAATTAAAAAAGTTGTCGCCCCCATCTCAACAGCGTAGTTATAATAATCACAACAATCATATAAATGGCAACAGTAGTGGTAATAGTGTTAGCAATGGTAATAGTAATAATAATAACAATAATTATAGTAGTAACGGATTATCAATGCGAAGGCCAACAAGGTCTTTGGAAAGTTCAACCGCAGCTAGTAGGAGTAGGGCAGCTGCTGTGGCAAACACTTATCAAGGCTCTTTAAATTTGCGTAAAAGTCTTTTGGATGCAGCTAAGGCACCTGACATTCCAAATAAAAATATTGGCAGTCCAGCAATGACCAGATCTAGTCTACGTCAAAGCATCTTTTCGACAAGGTCATCTGGCTACACTGCAAATGCATCTTTAAATAAAATAGCTGATAAAAAGGATGACTCCACTTCTTTCAACAATCAACGTTCTGTTTCTAGTCCTGGCAGTAAAAGATCGCCGAAATCGAATATCAGTGGTCGACTCAACAAATCATTTGTTACTACCGGCAAACAAAAAGCAAACAAGCCTGAGGATAAAGCAGCTACAAATAAATTTAAAAACAATTCGCAAGTGACTAGTGGTACAGATCCAAATGGTCCCAAGTTCCTCAATCAAAGTTCAAGGTCAGGTACCTTTTTGAAAGATGAGCCCACTATTTTAAATAAATCAGATATTGACACGGCTGCTATTGACATCTAAACATGATTATTCAATGTTTGAACATGAATACATATTTCAAGACGTATGTATTAAATTACAGCTACTACATCTGCTTTTCCAACACTCTATGTAGCAAACCATGCAAAAATGTATTCATTTCTTTCTTTTTCTTGCTTCTTTTGTGGAATCTTAACTTTGATTCCATAAATAAGCTGTGATTGCTAAATCATGATATCGATCCTTAATTAAGTTATTAATGTTGCAGAGTAGGTATAAAAATGGGGGAGTTGCAAGAAATTTGCATTTTTCATAGATATTTCTTAAGGAATCTGATCTTACGTGAATAAGATGTACATTAATAAATCGCGTAGGAATTGAAAGTCGCTGATAAACTTACTACATATATTTGTAGCAGATTCTATACCATTTCTGTATGTAATTATCATTATACATATTTTTTCATTTAAATATATTTTTTAATGTTTTTCATTAATCTTGTAGCATATAATTCAAATAGTTTGAGAAGCTTTGATTTTGTTGAAATTAAAATTTGTATATTTTATTGTTTTGCCATTAGTACTATATATATTATTAGTTAATAATTGACTGTTAAAACTGTTTTAATAGCGGACAAGAAAAGGAAAAAACTGTTGAAGAGTGCTAAGAAGTAAATCTGATATATGTATAATTAATCTGTGGCTGTTAAAAGAATTCCAAGTTATACTTTTTATATAAGAGCATATTAAGAGATAAAACAAATATTAATGGAAAAAAAGAAAATAACATTATGAAAATACTCAAAACGTATATATTATTAAATATTCAGGATACAGCAGATAATGTAATCCGATAGAATAATTAAAAAAACTTAAAAAGAATAATATATAAATATAATATGTCATATCAAGTATTTGCTTCTAAATATTTAAGCTTATCCCAATCACTTTTTAAAAATTGAAAGATTATAAAATTATGTTCCGATAGTTGCCGCTTTTGTACAAATCTGTTAATCCAAGTTTTGCAAAAAAATTGTTAACTTAATTTTTTTTTACATTTATTGTACATTAATTTATTTATCAAAATTATGTATCTATATTTTACAATGTGAATTTATATGCAATATTTATATCTAGTCATTATAAAATATGTGCGCTATTATACACACACGCGCGTGAGCGAACGCGTACACTCAAACACATTTTTATGTAATGTTAATAAATAATTTGAGACAGTGTTTAAAAAATAGTTTTTCTTATTTCTAAATAGTTTATACAAATCTCTCTACTAACGCAATTTTATAAAAAAGATTGCTTCATGTATCTTATATTATTTTAAAAACTTAATTTATTTATGTTATAGTTTTTGATGATAAATTTTAATTTATAATTTTTTGTCAATTAAAATATAATATTACATATCTATAACAGTTTATACATTTATAAAACTCCAAGATGATTTGATATTAATGTGAATCTATTAGAAATCCAATAATGTTCCTCTCGTTTTCTTACTATCAGTTGTTGGTGGTGGCATTGCTTTTCGTTTATTCATACCTTTTCTTTCTAATTGTTTTTCAATGATTCTAGCATTGTTTGCATAAGAGTCTGCTACTTCTCTCTGAAATAAAAACGTTTATTTAAAAATCTGAATAAGAAAGTATAATTTGTATAAGTAAATTACCGCTTCAATTTCATCTTCCTCTTCATCAATAGTTGATACAGTAACAGAACTGAATTTTCCCATATTTTTTGTGTGTTTGGTAACCATGACCTTCTTAGGTTTCTCTAATTCTACTTGATTATAAATGTCAGTAATAGGACCTTCTCCCGAGCTTGTGACTACAGAATCTTTGACAATAAATACAACATTTGGTGCAGTTTCATGTTTGTAATAGAGTAACAAACCACACCTTGAAAAAAAAGAAAGATAATTTGTGAACAAAGAGAAAAAATTAAATTAATAGTTAATTTAAATGATGATGCACACTTTTTGCATTTTTTTCTGTGCTGTTTCTCAATTCCTTCAGAACGTTTAAGATATACTATTTCATCTTGTTCACATGTCATTTTGTGAGCATGTTTACTACCATCGATAATTCTAGCACCGTCTCTTTTACGCAAAGGTAATTTTTCTAAAGCACAATCTGAAACAAATTTTTTATTATTTAAAACTATTATTATGGAGCACAGAATTTTAAATAAAATTAGTTTGATAAAAGATAAAGCCTAAAAGAATAAGTGGTAATGCAGCACTTTTGCAATCTCCATATTGTGGGTTTAATTTTACGATCCAATAAAGTAAAACAGTATTAAGTCAAAAAAGCTTAACAATTACCAAAGTTGATACTTATAATTTACGCACCTAAAATTAACGTCATTTGTCCACACAAACAATAATAAGTATGTAGAGGTTTCTCTTCACTGTACTCTTCTTGATCTTTTGTATCTGAACAAACAATGCTTCTTGAAACGACTTTCGGCATTTTGTTAGTTTTTTTTTGTGAGTTTCGCAAGTATAACTATTGTTATGTCAATACAATAATTTAATATTAACAAAATTAACTTTTAATATATCACAAGATCAGTACCGAGAATGAGGTTAGGTTTTTAGCTTGTTCTTATATAGCGTTGGTAATAATACTCTAACAGGCAGAAGCCTGAAGCATAAGCAGCCGACCATTCAATATGTCCAACATAAAAACACATAATCAATGAAACGTCATATCGCCAATCAATGCACTGATACTATTATATAGTAAACAGTATCTAAATGCCTTTAAATAATTTTTTAAAATGAAAAAGTAGTTAAATATAACTATATTGTTTTTTTAAAGATTTTTTATTATATAAAGAATATTTTTACATTAAACTCTGAGAAAAAGTATCAATAAATAAATTCATTTAACTCAAAACAAGCATTCTAAAAAATTTTTTAAGCTATTTAATTTCATTTACAATGAATTATTTGTTTTTTCAGAAATTAGTACAACTACATGTAAAAAATATAAGTACTGAAAAGTTACACAAAGTCAAAGTAGAGTTAAATTTTAATATACAGTGTATGTAGACAATAAAGCATGACAAAAATAAATGTTATACATAAAATTCAATAAATAAAGTTTTTATATTAGACTTTTAATACTTTTAAATGAGTATGTGTGTATGTATTTATGTACGTGCAAGCGCATATACACGCGTGTATGTGGATCTTGTTGAACATTTTGATTATGGAATAGTTATGAGTGTTTTTTAAATGTAGTATAGTTTTCTATGTTTCCATAGAAGCGATTCAATCACTGTCAGAATCATTAGCTTGTATAATAGCAGGAATACAATTTTTATCTTTAATTAGGCTGTGTTCAATCAAAAAAGCTTCAACATCAGAAACATAGAAGTCATCTCCTAAACTGTCAGTGACATGAACGAAATTTCCAATAATTTGGCCATTTTTGTAGGCAAGTAAAGCAGGAACACCTTCTTTCTTAAAATGTTTGCTAACACCAACATGCGATGCTGAAATATAGAATATTCGTTATTATTTATTTAGCTTAAACATTCACTTTATAAATATTGCATAATGACATAATAAATACCTAATATTTTACAAAATTTCACAAATGGGTATTCTTCAGCTAGTGTCTTAAGACAACCGTTCATAGCCAAACAACCAGGAACATTTGTTTGATATATATGAATGATGGTAGTAACCGATTTATCTTCCTCGTCAATGGCCTTTAAAAATTCTTCAGCATTTTCCAATGTGATAAGTGAACCAAATTTCAATTTCTCAGCTCTGGACATCATTTCCAACATTCTTTGTCTCTGATATTCAAGAAGAAATTCATCGGCCATAAATTCAGCTAGTTCAGGATCCGTTTCCAGTATTTTATCTCTTTCTTCATCTAAAGCACTACGGCAGCTAAGTGTTAGTTTCTTCATAAGTTCTAATCTTTCTTTCTCTTGTTCCTCTCTTCTTTCATGTTCCAACTGTTTAAATCTCTGCCAGTCCTGCAAAATTCAATGATTCAATTATTATTTCATAAACTACAATAAATAGTATACAAGTAAAAAATAAAAATTCAACAAACTCGAATGACTCCTTTAGGCCCAGTGTTGCTGGATGTCCCATCCCAGTCATTGAAATCAAAGGATTGCTCCTTGGCCGAGATATCAACGGCGTGGCAGGGCTCATCATCTTTACCCGAGCTTACAGAATCATTATCGTCTTCATCCTCGCTGGAGCTGCTGCAGTAATACTGTGACTTTTCGCCCAAAATTTTGTCTTCTAACGTCGCCATCCTGTCAATTTTTCTAATATAATATCACTTGAGATTCAGAAAACTAGCAATCGTCGATGAAAACAGCAAATTCGGTAAGTCAAACTGAGATAAGAGGCGCGTTCAATGACGAGATATATAACGGTTATGTTGATATTGAACTTCTCCTCTGATGGGCTTTACAAACACTCGACATGATCTTTCTCTCTTATTCTCTTTCTGTCTGTCTCGAGTATTAATTTATTCAGTCACTTGCTGGTTGCACTGCACGTGAGTTATTCGTCAATAAGGGCGTATAATTGGGCAGAACGACTTGGTAATAAAATACGCATGTGTATGTACGTATATAACGTGCAGTTTACTGAGTCTATATAGAACGATTTGTTTGCGTTGCAAAAAGTATACGAATTGATTTTTCTCTTTCGCCCACCCTCCTATACCTACTGCTACTACTGCTCCGTTCTTGCTTTCGCTCTCTCTCGCTCTCTCTCTCTCTCTTTCTCTCTCTATTGTATTTTTCCTTCTTGTTACTTTGCTATATATAGCTCACTTGCTCTCTCTCTCTCTCTCCAAGTTTCCAGTTCATTGGAGTGGGGGTAACGGAGTACAACATATATAGGTATATATATGGTATACAGACTGTACGCGAGGTACGCGACTAATTTGGAGCAAAAAGAAAATTCAAGTTATTTGCAAGTAGTACAAATCACCATGGTAAATTGCAATTTTTTTTTCAACAATTTATTAATGATATTAACATGAATGCGCAATTAATCAAATTATGTGATACATGTTTACATGTACCAACCATTGGCACAAAAAGAAATCTACTTGTACCAGTTGTCAATGCTTATATGAAAATTAAATACAAAAAGCGCGCTTTCCTTGCATACTTGATATTACACCTTTTTTTTACACCCCCCTAGGAGTAAAATAATTATAAGCGTGTGTTATAAAAATTGAATAAACAATTGCTATAAATAAATTACAATTTCCATATTGCACTGGTAATAATATATATGCTCAATATTGTGGGGATTACATTACGTATAGTGTCGACCTTATACTATCAGGCATTAACATTGAATTTAGATTTGCTTATAAATTCAATGTAAAATAGGTAGTCAATTCTTATTATATAAAACCATCGTCAAGTTTTAGCATTACGAAACGTTTTTGGAAAAATCGCAACCTTTTGCAATACCCATACAATCCAATACTGGAAGATAAATTCTTGTTTTAATTATGGGCTTGAAAATTGTCCGCGTCTACAGAATATCTCGTCGAATTGAAAAATCTCCAACTAAATAACCAGCAATATAATCATCATTATCCAGGATCAGTGTAACTATTAGCATGATAATTAGGTGCGAATATGACAGGAAAGAAGAAAAAAAATACTAGAAAATGCAAAAATGTTGTCAATTTTGAAAAAAAAAAGAAAAAAAAAAAAAGAAAAAAATCCTTGTTGAGCATAATGCGTGATGGCTTGTATTTTATATTGTAATAGGCAGTTGTCAACTCTGTGACTTAACAGATAACATATAAGCATATGTGTGCTAGAGTTTCTCGAGAAAAATCTTGAAGTTCTACTTTATTAATAGATTCGAATTTTTTTCTATTTTCTTTTCGTCGATTTTTTTATTTTTATCATGTTGTTTTGATATTTCGTTTTTTGTCTATAGGTATCTATGAAATCTATCTTTCACGTAAGTATCTTTAGTGCGACATCGGAGCAAGCGAGCATATAGGTGTAGGTAGGTATAGGATATATTTTTATAGAGTATAGGATATATTTTCAGAAAGGTCGAAGAATATCAAAAGACTCAATGACAAGTGATCAATGTTGGTCGTTGAAAACGAGATGCAAAATGCACGAGAGTAGGTATAAGTATAGCGGGGGGAATAGTAGCGTAACTCTATGTGAGCGTGTTGGTGTGTGTGTGTGTGTGTGTGTGTGTGTGTGTGTGTGTGACACGAGCTTATGTTTTTAAGACAACAACAACAAAAAAATAAAAAAAAATCAAACTGAACGTTGAAAATTATTTAAAAGTATAATTATTGTATGCTGCCGTGATGGCGAGCAGAGACGTCAGAAAATCGATAAAAGTGATATTTAATCGCAAATGAAATCGCTCGATAAAATCATCATCGCGTTACGAAATGCGTTACGTATACCTACTATACGAATATAATAAGAGCCTATAGCTCTTTCCAGATATAGGTGTATGTTATATCTTTGTATGTACTGCTCTTGTTTGATACATCATCATTATCATGTTCACCACTTATGTTATATTACATTATATCAACTTTGTGACGAAATTTTTTACCTTTTCTTTCGCTTCCTTCTTTTACAGCTTCTCCGTCATCGTAAAGGTATTGTTATTCCCGCTATAGATTATTAGGAATATCACAAAATTATTGTTATCGCTATATTCTCATATCCGTTATTTTACTCGCAGTTTTATCGCACTTCCTACTTACCTATTATTTTTTTCTCACCCTCTCACATCCTCATATCTTTTTTATTTTTTTTTTTTTTTCAATCTGACAAACATATTTTGCTCCAACAAACTACTTTCGGCTGAAAATATAAAAATATAATGCTTACACTCTTGTCATTTTCACTTATACATAAGGTATCGGTATAAATACCAAAATCGAGGAAAGTTGCAATTGCAGACAGAATAGCTTATATAGTTGCGGGTAGCTTTTATTATTTTCCCGCGATATAAGAATCGAGAGGTCAAGCTTCGGGATAGAAAGGCGCTTGATAAAGCGATGGAGCCCCCCAGGGATTGGTTTGCATAGCGCACGTAAAAGTCCCCTTATACACATAGCCTACCCCGCACAACCCCAGCCTCGTCCCCCGATGCTTCTCCCAATCCAATGAACATATGCATACCGTGTTTGTTTTTGTTTATGTATTTTTCTTACGCGTTTTTAACATATATCACATCACAGAACTACACCGTTATCGTCCTCCTCTCCCCTACTTCCCGTCTTTGTCGTCGTCATCATCATTATCATTATCAAGCTCGTTTTCTTCTTCGTCTTCGTTCATCTCACCCCCCCCCCCTTCCTCTTTCCCATTCTTCGCTTATTATATTCAATTATCAGCTTTTAATCATCGTCCAATGATTCTCGACCTTTTTATTTTTCTAGTCAGCCAAGCCCCAAGCAATTCATATATACTTAAATATTATATCGTATATGTCACGTTTCTGTACAGATATATCTAATTAAAAACTTTTATAATCACGATGAGCTTAACATTGAAAACATGTATTATTAAACGTCATTGATTCTTTATAAAAAAAAAAACATCTAAACTTATTTTGAGATTAGAGATTATTTATTAGATTTTATTTTCAATAATTTTCAAATATTACCTTTATCTGAATAATTAAATAGTTTATTATAATTTATTTGTAAATTTTGCATTAATTTTAATATTAATGAATAATTAAAAAAAAGAGAGAGAAAAAGGTAATATTTATGTAAATATATATATATATATATATATATATATATATAATGATAAGTGACTTGACCTCAACAACTTGCGATCGCGTTCAAAACAAAAGTCATTCAATCATAAATATATACATCTTAATCTCAAGTTGAGGGCGACAGAGCAAGGGTTACTTCATTGGCGGCGTTATTGTCATCTTCGGTTGAAGCTTAATAATGTGTTCTCGCATTTGCCAGTCGTTCACTCTATATGTAAGAGCAAAAGTGGCAAGATCAATAACAATAACGGAAACAACAAATCTTACGGTAATATATTAATTAATTTATCTCTAGCACATACTACATTATTATAAGGATAATTTAATTTAAAAACTGAAGAAAAAATTGTCAGTCTTCATAATCAGTGAATATTTTGAATTCCTAATTAAAACAGGCTACACAAGTTTTTATCAAGACAATTAAAAAAAAAAAAAAAAAAAATTAATCAATCTTTATTTAATATATAACCATTTTGCAATCAAGATATTACATTGCTCCAAACACGATTTTTCCTTAAAATATTAAATTAAATTAGACGGATAGTAATCTTTTTATACATGTACAGTTTATTATATTGCACGACTACCAAAAATCTTTTCAAGCATAATTATTGCTGCAAAAAAAGACAAGGTCTTAGCAAATCAGGTAACTGATAAGCGCACAAGCGAATAATAATTATTAGCGCAGTGTTATATCTCAAAAGCGTAACATAGATATATAAATATTCGTAGAGAGTCGCTCCTTTTTACAAAATCGTGCTAATTATACAGGCTTCTTAAGGGGAGCAATTTAATTTCAGTCCAGGTGTGTATAGTTATATATCCGATCAGAGATATTTATTATACATGGCCGAGAAATCGGGAGGGTATAATTTTCGTTGGTTTTAAGCTTTCGGACTATGGATGGATATATAGATAGATATATACTGGGAATGCGATTAAGCCGCTATCATATCCCCCCCCCCTTGGTACTATCGTCGATTGTGACTTTGTTTATGGGTTTCTTAAGTACAGGGGAATAATAAAGGATTTTGCTTGGTCGTCGTCGTCTTTTCGAGACTATTCTACGAGAGATAAAAGACTACGTTGTACTGTTATTGCTCTATAGTATACTATTTAACGACTATACTATCATATTTACAATAATGTTTTACACATACATACAATATATATTAAAGTGATTTCATTTTTTTTAGATTATTTTATACATCACAAAGCTCATATATTTTTAGGAAGAATTTCTGTTTTTTTTTTTTTTTTTTTTTTTTTTTTTTTTTTTTTTTTTTTTTTTTTTTTTTTTTTTTTTTTTTTTTTTTTTTTTTTTTTTTTTTCTTTTTTTT
>JAPYZE010002726.1:0-15173 GCA_030522805.1 Leptomastidea abnormis
ATCCTGTGTATATATGTATATGTATATATATATATATATATATATATATATATATATATATATATATATATATATATATAAAGGACGCGTCGGAAGATATTACAGGTGTATACAAAAGTTATATAACTGGAAAATTATTCTCCTGGGTGGGGCTTTGTGTATATAGTACGTATGTATACCTTCTTTAAAAAGTAACGAGAGAAAGTGCACCTTGGGATATTGTGCTTTTGATATAATTGACTGTGTACGATAAAAGTACAACTGTCGCGAAGAATTTTTGTATATCCACGCACACCCAGGGAATTAACTTTTTTTTTTATTGTTACTTATAACGATAAACTTTTTTAAAATTATATTTTTTTTTCTTACTTTGTTTTCGTTAATAAAAGTTTTATTTTTACGGTTTTTTTTATAGCGGGTAATTCGATCAATTTTATTTTTCAACTATTTTAATTTTGTTTTAATGTTCTTTTGTTACGCGAGGAATTAAGTAATTTTGATCAGATTATATTTTTTTTCTTTTTTTGATCATAATTAATTTATATAATTATTAATTATTACGCAATTCTTTATTTTATTGCTATATTATCTCAATATAATTTATTAGTATTTGCCCATCCGACGCGTAGATAAAAAGCAAGCTTTATATGCAAGCCATAGAAAAAAAAGAGCTTTACAATTGATAGATTTCTCGCTTTATTTTTCTTAGCTTTTAAGCCACAAACTTTCATTCATTTTTTATATTACTATTTTTACTTATTTTAAAGTTAGTAATCACGTTGATAATAGAAAAAACTAATGAAACAATGTCGTTTTTTTTTTTTATAAATTTTACGCACGTGAATTTGAGAGAAAGAGAAAAAAACATTTTGAATACATAATGCATGAGTAATGTTGTTTATCTAAAAATTAATGTTGATAATTCCTTGAAAATAACGTTTTTACACTTTAATCGGATATATTTTAAGTAAATATTGTTTTACTGGTATTTCAAAAGAAAAACTAAAGAAATCATTTTTTATAATTATTAACCATTTTTTTTTATTATTATACAATTATTTTCTTTCTCTTCATATTCTGATAACAATCTCGGACTTTTCATTGAAAATCCAAAGCCGACAAAGATTCTTTCAACAATACAACTTTCATACGATTTATTTTTTCTTTTTTTTTTTTATCTTACTACTAATATTTATTTATCTGTTTTTTTTTTTAATTTATCAATCAAATCGAGAAAAAATGTTCACATTGCCGAAGAATCTGCGATGTTACAATAACATATTTATTTACCGTATAACACACGTATTGTCATTCAACGAATTTTTTTTTTTTTTATAAGTCATCATTATATATATAATCTTGTAAGTTATAAGTACTTATAATCTTAGATATGCGACTTTATTTAATCATCTCCTTTTTAAACGTAATCATCAAGATATAGTTTATGATTTATTATTATTTTGTATATGTATATTTTTTTTGTTGTTTTTTTTATATTTATAATTACTTTTCTTCTTCGTCTCTCTTTTTTTTTTTTGGTTTACTTATATCATTCTTCAAAACTCTGTCCCACTTTCCCTCTTCGAAAATTTTTTAATTCTACTTTCAAAATTAATACGCAAAAGTTTTTTTTTTTTTTTTTACACAAATGCAATATTATTTTGTTGCATTATACGATGCGCGTTTTTTTATTTCTCACAACTTTTACAACACGAAGAGTTATTAAACTGATATTTTATTCATTATTTTTTTGTTGTCATTTTTTATTATTTTTTTTTTTTTAATCTTTTTTTGTTTTGTTTAAATTTTTTGCAGTAGCATAGCGATGAGGCAAAAAACGTTCTTCGCACTGTATATATTATGCCTTGAGTATTTTTTTTTTTTTAATGCTGACACTTGATAAATGATTTGAGAGAGAAGAATAACAGACAGACGATAATAGACTAACAGACACCGATTGAATATAACAGCTGCGCGTTATATATAATGAAATCTCGTTTTATCCCCTACTTCCTTTCTTTCTCCCCCTCATCCCCAATATTCATGTTTCGATTCGTTTTTTGTATCCCGAACTATAGTAAAAAGCTTTTTCTGATCTATTCGATAGTGTGGAAAATCGAGAGGATTTCATCGAATAAAAAAAAAAAAAAAAAAAAAAAATCAAGGTAGGTGCTTCGTTTTATCACGTTTATCTTTTCCATCGATTCTCTTCGTATGTACACAGAGTTGATCACCCATAATCGAATATCCCTTGACATTGTGTGTTTAATCCGGTATGTTTTCCAGCTCCCAACCCTCGTTTTTTTTTTTTTATTTCTCACATTGAGTTAAAATCGGCAGTGCTATACAAGGATGTGTGAATCTTCATGTTTAAGTACATAAACTTTTTTATTCTCATTATCTTTTCTATTATCAATTCTTTCTTCTTTTCTTATATTCATTATGGATCTATGTACATATTCCAGCCAAAAAGTCAGTTCAACTTTTGATACTTTAAATGCAAATTAACGATTAATTTTTTAAAGGATCTTTTTTTTTTCATCCTTGACTTTTATTTTGATTGATGAACCAAAAAAAAAGACTACCTTTTAATTATTTGATAGAATTTTCTTAAATAATTTGAATTTTTAAAACTATTTAAAATATTCTATAAAAAATCTCCGATTTATGCGAAATCCAATCAAATTTTGCTCTCATCCAAAATGAACATCAAAAGTGTTCATTTTCCATCTAAATTTTATCTCGTTCAAATTTACGTTTATTATTATATAATATGTGCAATCGATCGTAGTGTAAAATTATAAATGCTTGTCGACCAAATTATTATGTCAAATTCTGGTCGTCATGGATAACAAATGAAACGATTGATGCAATGGATGATAATGAATTGTAAGTTTTAAAACGTAACGAAAAAAAAATGAGATGCTTATAATGCAAAGTTTAAGTATGAGAAAAGTTTTGTTTCTCTTCTGGGGACTTTGTTTTTTTCTGTCGTATTATATAGGTATATATGTATAACGTCGTAAGAACGACTCGATGAGAGTTATACGCTTGCTCTACATGTATATATAAGTAGTAGCCTTCGTTAAATAGGCTGATTTCTTTTTTTTTCTTTTATATTTATATGTATATTAGTCAATCTCGTGCTATATATACCTATTACTTCTTTCTAACAATACATTTCTCAAATTTATCAAACTTCTCGCTGGTATATGTAACATCTCGTTTCTCATACTCGCTATAATCACGCGCTTAACAATATTTATATCTCTTGATTTATCATTATTTATTTTTTCTTTTTTGTCTAGTTTTTGGTTTCGACTGCTTCTGCTGCTGTCTTTCCTATTATAGTCCAAGGATTGAAAGAGAGGGGGGGGGGAAGGATGTTATATATATTCTTGAGACTTATCATATACTTCAGAACAGAAAGTTATAATAAGAGAAGGAGGGGGAGAGGAGGGAGGGGAGGAAACTGTGTGCTAGTGCTTTTCTGAGAGTAAAATGGTAAAACACAGGGAGCGAAATTCTCTCTCCTCTTCTGCTATGTTCTTTTTATTCTTTTGTTTTGTTTTATTTTTTTTTAATTTAGGCTGTTGACAAAATCAGAATAGAACAAAAAAAAAAGAAAAATTGCACTTTTAGAATATTTGATTATATTCAAGAGATATTTTGGGCGAGAATGTGATATTTGTTTGTGTATATTTTTTTAGAAATTTTTTTTTATTTAACGCATGTTTAATGATAGACAGCGAGATAATAATATAAAAAGAATTAATTATTTTTGTGAATGAACGCTTATCAAACGAATTCAATAATCGATGTGTGTTTTTATAAAAGATAGAAAAATAGTGTTCATCTCTAAAAAAATTTAATTGGTGTGTAATTAAAGTATTGATACTTAATAAAAAAATACAATTTGTAATCCGCGTTTCATTTGGTATTTTATTCATCGCATAATTTTTGTTTCTGTTTTTTTTTTTTTTCGAAAGATATATAATATGTGAAGATGAACATTCGCGTGTTATGAAAGAGCTAGTCAATACATTATCGCTAAGGTGCAATGTATGAAAAAGCGTCTAGGCAAGAGATTCAAAGCAATATAACGTCGACAATTATATATAGATAGATAGATAGATATGTTTATAATAATAATGGATCATATAACTTGTTGGATTATACTAAAGTAACAAAGATATTCAATCAACAAGGATGATATAACAAGACAACGACACTCGAGTTTATTTATGATAATTATGATTGTATGTTTTTATGTATGTAGTAAATACGTTTATAAATACGTGTGTGGGTGTATTATGTACAATATTATCAATGAAATATGATTTTTAAAATTTCATTCGATACACAACTTACGTTTAGATTTATAATAAAAAAAAAAAATAACAACATCGATAAGAAGTGTGATAAGAGTGTGGTGAGCTTCGAACTTGTGAATTATTATTTTCGTATCATTGACTATTCATATTGTAAAGCTAGGTGAAATTGTTCTTTTTTTTTTTTAGATAATACGAATACGTGACACTTGCAATACTCACGAGATTTAGGGTGGAAAAACATTTTTTCCTTTTCCTCTACAGTCTTTATTTCTACAAATTTTTTTATATATACATTTCTCATTCTTGTTCTCTCGGCTTTTTTCTCCTTTCAATCTCTGTTAAGCAAATCTTATTACTATTTTTTTTAGTCTTTTAAAAAAAATGACGCTTCATTTCGCATTTATAATATTTTATGAAGATTTTGATTCAAAATAATGAAACTCAATAGTCAATAAAGCAAAATCCAGCATTGGATTAAAAGCACCTTTTTAAAAAGTGCACAGAGAAAAAAAGAGGTGATGTAAAAAGCCGAGAGAGTCCAAGAACGACTAAGTGACACACTGACCTTTCTTGGACTGGATACCGAGTTTTTTCACGCCCTCCTTGACCTCCTGTAAGTCCTTCTTCTCATTGGTAGACTTGTTGTTGATCGCTTCCTTCTCACTGTTAGCTGCTACTCTTTTCGTCTCCGAGTTGACTGCTGCTCGTATAAATTTTTATACAACAAAACACCAACTACTAACGAACTAAGAACTATATTCCTAAGGGAATCCTGATATATTCAGAAAGGGAGAAAAAGGAAAGAGATAGATTGGTTTAATTTGTACAAACGCTAAGGTTTACGTGTGTTTGATAAAACGTTTTTGAATTAAATTTAAACATTCTATAAAAAATATCCTATAAACACTGCAAAATCTCTTACAAAAACTATTACAATTTGTGGGGCTTCCACAAAGACTATTACAACTCGCGATGCCCCCACGAACACTATTACAACATTAAGTATTTCACGAAAATTATTAAAACTCGCGGTATTACTACGAAGACTATAGCAGCTCGCAATGCTTCCGCAAAGATTATTGAAACTTACAGTACTTTCACAAAGACTATTTATACTCGCGGTAATCCTATAAAAACTATTACAATTTACAGTACTAGTTTAATGACTTAATACTCGCGGTATCCCTACGAAGAATATTGCAACTTACAATACTTTAAAGAAGACTATTAAAACTCGCCATCTTTCCACGAAGACTATAACAGTTCGCGACGTACCCGCGAAGACTTTAACAACTCGCGATGTTTCCACAAAGATTATAACTTTCAATACTACTACATAATTAATATTCGCAGTCGAAGTTCTAAAAGACTATTACAACTTGCGGCACTCTTACGAAGACTATTAAATACTTGTGTTGCTCTCACGAAGACTATCACAATTCGTAAAGCACTAACGAAGACTTAAATCTTGCTGTACTTTCAAAAACACTATTGCAAGTCGCAATTCTTCCACAAAGACTATTACTTGCAACGTTCCCACGAAAATTGTTGCAAGTCAATACGATAAAACGTTGCTTCGTCAAACACCACAAGTTACTAGTCTATGTCAGATAATTTAAATTGGAATTTTTTGCCATAAATGGTTTCCATGGAAGGCGTGTTGTTTATGTAACAAGTGTCAATATTAGTTTTTTTTTTTTTTTTAAAGAGACTTTGATAATTTATAGATTTGATTATGTCGAACAGGCAAATTTTTTAAAGTTCAATAATAGTACGCACAATAAAGTTTAATAAAATAAAGTTTTTGATGTTAAATTTAGTATAATTTACAAATAGAAAGTTTTAACTTCAGATTTGCATTCAAGAAGATCGTCTTTTTTCTCTTACAAAATGAATAGAATTAAAAAAGCTTTAATAAAATTTGTAAACCGACTTCATTCATAAAGTTTGCTATTTTAAAAATAATATTTATTTTTTATCCACACTTGACACGAAACCTTGAGCGTTTAAATACAGCTTTAAGTATCTTTAAACTATATGTACATTAATGATAAAAAATATTTACATTAAAACCTACTTGACTACTGCTAATTAAACATGCTTTTATCTATATCGTTTGAATCTACAGTATGATAATATATAAAAAAAAATAATGTTGTTTTTATATAATCGTGCACTTAAGCGTCTCAAAGAGTACACCAAGGTTTACAACAAAACTTTACTTTAGTCCACTAAAATTAAATTATTTTATAATTTTTTTTCAAATTACTAATAATATCTCCCAATAACTATTACTACTCTTGAAACATAATAATACAACCTCGGTGTACTCGATTTTTTTTTTTTTTTTTATAAAGCTTGCCTACTACAGAAGCTAAAGAGCATCAAAGCAAGTACGGACACGTCCTTCTAATCGTTTAGTGCATCCTATAATCGGCTATCCACATAGCAAACTACAACGTCCAGGTCGCAGTAGTTAAGCAAGCGGTGATTGCTTGATAAGTATAGCGTAATATATACACACATAAGCTGGCATGTATGAGTGGGTATAAGGAGATTGAAGATGAAAGTTAAGCTATCACGGGTGAATGTGCGTGTGTGTATATATAATCGTGTGTGTTAGATAATATTTGTTATAAACGCGTTTGCTTGTTATTATTAAAAAAGATAGAATGTTATATTATACGCGATGTATTGTGTTAGTCGGCAGCGTTATTATATCGAGATATTATTATATGTATATGTATTAGAATGGTTGCTAAGGATGATTTTTTTTTGTTTTTTTTTTCATTTACCTTGGCTCTGATCCACACTGTCGCTCGACGCTAATTGGCCTGCATTGCTTTCCGTCGACTCGCTGGCCATTGCGTTGAGTTCGTGACTCTGACGTAATAGGGATACTCGATAAAAGTAATTGCGCCAAAAGTTCTCCTCGGATATTCTGTATTATTATTATTTTTTTTTTTGTATTAGAAAGAAAAAAAGAAAGAGATATGAGTTTGAAAGTTCAGGTCAAATTTAACTATCGCTTAAATCGATGATTCGTATAAAACTTTTCGATAAATAATGAGATTTCGACACTTACACTTTAGGTACCAACTCGAACCTCATAGTCTCAAGATTTGGATCCAGAGCTAAGGTTGCTTGAGCCATTGGCTGTATAGCTTCAAAGTCCCAGGGGAAATCGACACCTGGTGGTGGCGCTCTCACAAAGTTACGTCGGTCCTAGAGATAAAAAAAATTATCTTACTTATCTTGCTCTTTAACATAAGCATTTATGTTTTGCATAAATGACGAGAATAATAATAATTTTCAAGTTCACTTACGGTCGACAGAGCTAAACATTCCTCGCGTAAAGCGTCCTCGTTAGGTACGCCAATCCAAGGTGCAACAGCTTCACCTTTTTCACCTGGTTTACCAGCTATAAATGCCTCCTGTTCCTTGTTCAATTCGGCTATCAGTCTCTGTAAAATAAAAGAAATGATTTTATGTATAATTAAATAGTTTGTTGTTTTGTTGTTACAAGAGTGGGATAAAGACGAAGAGGGATCAGGTGAATTTTTTGCTTGGATGATAGGATTACGATAGAAATTAGGGTTTACAAAAATTTTAAATCAAGAGATGAAAAAGGAGAAAATTTTAAGGTAAAGATATAGTTAATGATATTTGTAATTGAAGAGTTTTACAAGTTTCTGATATATTTATAAAGTACTTTTAAGGCCTTAGGAAACTTGTATTTTAACTCTGATTTATATAGACTCTGTAACTTTGTGTATTTTAATATACACTGAAAAGTAAATGTGATAAGCTGTTTGGTAACTAGTTATACGCTTGTTTGACGTTGGCAAATTACATTAAAAAAGACGAGGGAAAATACAGACACACACACAGAAGCGCGTATCATTGACAGTTTAAAGTTTTAATTACTTTTCGTATTTTCAATAGGGGTAAAAGGAAAAGGTCAGTTAATGGGGAGGAAGAGAGAAGAAAGAGATGGTGGTGGGTGTAAGAAGTAATATCTTTGTCAACTCACAAAGTGATTTAACTGGCGAAATATATATATAATTATCGAGTATCAATTAGCTTTGATAGAGAGTTTGTTAAATTATTATATTATTCATGTATTGAAATATAAATTATTGATTTGTTGTATATTGAAATATTTATTCCTTGGCATATTATTATCTGTGATTATTGAGTTTTAAGATAATTTACAATTGTTACTTGTATATCGTTTGGCATAGTCTCTCTGAAACTTTAATTAGTTTCAATTTCACTTGTTCTACTTGTCTCTCGAAATATATATATATATATATAAACTTTGAATAAGAACATCAAGATACAGTCAAGTGCATATAGTATATAACTACATTTAATTTTAATTTCTTTGAAATTTAAAATAAAAAATAAAAATTATTACAGCAAGTTATTGTTAAAAAAAAAAAATTATTCCCTAAGAAAAAAAAGAAATTATTAATAATTCCTAAGCTAACAAGACGTAGCCTCATTAATTTCTTTCACTTATCTCATCGCTCTCATGAAATTAACCTTACTCTTTCTTTTTTTTTTTATTCCATCTCACCCAGTAAAAAGTCCAAGATAATGAGACTTTATATTCCCTCAGACACTTTTCGCAAAATAAATTTTCATTAAAGTCCTATAACAAGACTAATTCCACACCCATACCCTGACAAAAAAAAAAGTGTATCACTTAAAACCGTATCGATTAACCTATCATTATCAAATTCACTTATCCACATAAATATTTAAAAGAAATATAATCGAAATACATTACATTCATACAGCCTCTCACTTCTCTCAATATACCTATACAGAAAATAAAACACCAGACTTTTAACAGCCTACACACGTTTCAAGTTTTTATACATACATACAATACATATATAGTATAATGTACTCGTAAACTCCCCTTTCCATCCGCTTCACTTCAGTTAACCCTGACCTGAAAACGCCTACTCAGTCCTTTTCTCTATATACATACATACAACACAGCTCTCGAGTCTACCGAGTGCATCGGCTTGCATTCAACCTTTATACCCTCACCCTCTTTCTTTCTCACATACACATTTATATATATGAAGTTGATCTCACAAATAGCTTTTTTTCTCTTTCTCTTCACTTTTAAATTCGTGGCTTATCTCGGAGTCTTGTATGAATCCTCGGAGAATTCGTGATGATTTGGAGTTGTTAATTTTGAGAAATGAAACACTGGCTTTGATAAACGTGTAACAGGCGTAAGATGCGTATATTTTATGGATTTTTGGTGGGAGAGGAAAAAAAAATGAGGAGTAGATATCAGCGTTAGGTCAGACATTATGTTGATGGTAAGAAAAGTAAAGGTAATGTATGGTGAGTGATCGTGTGTATTATCGAGTGATAAACTACAGATGTGTAATATGTGAATGTCATAGATGTAATTCTTTTAAAATGTTTCTTTTTCTTTTTTTCTTAATACAAAAAAAGAAAAAAATGAAAAGATAACCGTGTCGGTATTAATAGTCATACACAGACTCGCGCGTTCTTGAACTCAGCATCAATCTAAAAAAAAACTGTCAAAAAATTTTCGATTACGGAAATTAAACAGACCGAAAAGATTATGACTCACGTATACTCGTTTTAGTTTGTTTCATAATATCGCACAAGCTGAATCATCGTGAAACGCCTAAAAATAGTATTCGACAGCCCGATAACCTCAAGAATAAAAAAAAATAAAAAGTTTGCAGGATCAACGTATCCATTATATACCAACTTAAAAATAGTCACGAACAAAAAAAAAAGAAAAGAAAAAGTACAGTACGTTCAGAAGCTACTTCACGTGTATAATCTATCCTCGCATTTTTTTTAGCCCTTCAGGCAGCTGCTCACAGTCAAGGCTCGTTTACAAATCTTCAACGACTTTCTATTTTTTTTTCTCTTTTTTCTCTTTGTGACTATCCTCGTTTTTCGAGTCAGCTTGACTTTTATCTCTCAGTTAAGTTGCGATGCTGAGAAGTTTTAGAAAAAGAATCCGAGTTTATCCGAATCTTGACGTAGTTGGATTTGAATAAGTTAAGGGAATCTCCCCGCTTGCGGTGTTCTTTCAAAATAAATGAATGAATGGAAACGTTGTTCTATATTAAGATAACGTGACATCGATCTATCTAGGATATACTTTGTACATTTAATTTTGTCGACTTTAACGGAAATAAAGTGGCGCGTGTACTTATACAAGACTTCGCGAATTATTACGTTTTTTCTTATTTTAAAATTATTTTATTCATCAAGATTCAATTTAAGACCATTTATAATAAGAGCATTATAAAAAAAAAAAAAATGCGTTATCACCGTGACGAGTACCACTAGAAATGTAATCGATACTCCATAAATAATAATCTTGACTTTTAACCCACGCCTCCAGGCCATACAACAAGCATGTAATCTCGAGTGACGTTCTTCAAGCATCCGCCTGTATATATGTATTCATATATACCAAAAGAGAGAGAGAGAGAGAGAAAGAGAGAGCGAGACTAAGTATAGTCATCAGCCGCAGTGCCGAGAGTGAGAGAGTGAGAGGCGCCACCACGTCGACGCAACTCATCGATCGACTCAAAAAGCCCAAATTCTATGCTTTCCACTATACTCGCGCCCACTCGCAAATTTGCTCTTCTTCACCAGCCACAAAGAAAATGAGAACTTCCTCTCACACACACACGTACACATACATTGCAAGTTTAACCCAGTTCGCTTAATCTGGTGCCAAAAAGAGGGAGAGAATAAGAAAGAGCAGCGTAATAAAAAAAAAAAAACTGCTACGCTTACCTGACGTATATCCTCCTCAATCTGGATCTGTAGATGACACATCACAAAGATGACGTGAACGAAGGAAGAGAGAAAATTCGATGTGATTATTATTAGGGCGCCCAAGCTGGGCTACACTCTTAACTGTGATAGATTCGATAAATGCAAAATAGGGAGGGAATAAGGGAGATGTAAAGCGTTGCGAAGCTTGCAAGCAGCACGCGGATATATCTATATATCTTATGCGAGAGAATTACTTTTGTGTATGGATCGAATAGAGCATTGCTTGAGACGTTATTATTGAAAAATAAGAAAAAAAAAAGAAATGACTGTAAGGTTATTATTGCTGTAGGAAAATAAGTAATAAGCGTGAAAGCTGAAAGTATAAATAATAAGTATTTGTAAATGATGCAATTGAGCTTGCGAATGTATTTATTGAGATTGTACAAGATTGTATTTTTTTTAATAGAAAATAATATTAAGTTAAGTGAAAGTGACAGGTTTGAGGAGAAAAATTTTTCCTTCCAGTATATTTTTCTCTTTTTTTTTTATTTTTCAAGATTATTTGAAGAGGTTGAAAGAGTAGGTAAAGTAATCAAATTCCATCTTGAGTAAGTGTATATTTCAGAAAAATAAAGTCTGAGATTTTCTAGATTTGTAAAAGAATAGTGAAAAGTGTAATATGTGAATTTGTGCGTCAGTAGAACAAGTCGTGTATGGTCAGACTCGAGTAAAACTATGTGCCGTCGTTTAAATCTTTCGCTATTCTTTCTTTTTTTTTCTTTTTAGTTTGTTTTATTTGTTGTTGAAATTGGTTTTTCTTTCTCATATACTATTTTCAAGCTATTGATGAGAAAAGTAATAAGAAAATTTTCACGTTGATTACAACAGTACAGTATAAAAATTAAAAATAACTTTAAAAATTAGATTGCATGGAAATAGAAAAAAAAAAACGTAATTATAATTTTGTAATATTAATTCTAAAAAAGAAGAAAAGAACTTTATACATCAATCTACGTAATAAAAAATATATAAAAGATACCTTTTTTTTTACCCTACGTTAAGCAAGCAACTATAATTCCCGCATACTTAATAACCCCGTAATATATACCTATATATCCTTAACAATACAATCTCCAATAAACAAACTCCATAAAAATTCTATTGCGTACTCGGTTATATATACAATACAGCCGCAGCCAACCAAAGCAGCCTTCACAGCAACAGCCATTAAAATAAAAAAAAAAGGTAACAACGAAGAAAGAAATCGCATTTGAAAGTCAAGCGCGCGTAATTCCCCGTCAATTTCCCGTCTCTCTACCCTATTTTCATTCCAAAGAGCCATAATACATTTTTTTTTTCTTCTTCCAAGAGTACGCTACTATTTTCTAAGCTAACCTTACCCTCTCCTACTATCCTCTTTAGCTTTTCTCTCTTTTTTTTTCCATCAACTCGTTTGAATTCAATTTCATCAGATGCTGTGAGAAAGAGAAAACCACGAAGAGAGAGAGAGAGAGAAACTTGAGTCGAGACATTGGATCTTTTTTATACTGCCTGCACAAGACTCTAACTTATACACATCACGAAATTAACCAAGTAGCAAGTTGTTGTCGTCGTCGTATGCTATTTTTATCCGGGAATGAGAAAAACGAGACGCATAAGAAGAAAAAATGTGGATCTAGCTTGTAGATATTAGTAAGACTGTACACGTGTTAGGTAGATTAAATTTTTCTTTTTTTTTGCTTTTACATACAACAAATATTTGTTTATTCTTTTTTTAATTGTTCAATGCAAGTATAATTATGAAAAATATTTAGGCATTATAATATTCAATTTGATTTAAATAAACATAAATATAATAAGGATAATGGTTTGAATATAATTTTATGCGTAAAGTGATTAGAGACATATATCTCTATGCATTACCAAACAATCTAGAGTACTTATTCATTGTATATAATCAGGCTAATGGAAAGGTAATGAAACATAGAACCGGCGTATAGTATTATAGCGTTTACTCTTATATAAATAAAGAATGAAATCATCTGATAATTCGTATATAAAGAGAAGGAGAAGATTATTAAAAATAAAAGGTAAAAGAAGAAGAAGAAGTAGGGAATATGTTTCCTAAACTTTTTTGTGAACCATACAAAAAAAAAGTGAGGCAAACATTGTCAAGCTCAGGTTTTTCACGAAAGTATAAACATGACTAAAATAAAGTGTGGTATAGGTAAGATATATTTATAAGTCATTTTAAAGATAAAAATCGCGAAGAAATGAAGAAAGAAGGGGTGTGAGAGAAAAGGACCCGCAACAGATTTTTTTTTCAGTTCTACACACATATAGCTTAGCTATATAGCTAAAGTTCGCGTAATAGAATTTCCAATATAGCCGAGTTAACTTTAATAGACTTTTCCACACAAAGATCTTTTGGATCTATATACTCTATACTCCTTTCTCCCTTCCTCTATTTTTCTCTTCCATCGTCGTATAAACACCAAAACTTATTTAAATTTAATCCTTAACACTAGCCTGACGTAAATCCCATCCTTCTTTCATACTTTTCCAAAAAAATTAATCATTAACTCTCAACAGCTAAAACAAATTTACATTTTTAAACAAATTCGTTATACCTTGATTCATTACTAAATCACAAATCTAATGATATATTGAACTTTTCCTCTCGTTTTGCATCAATACGATATAATACATATATACATGTATATTATACCCCAAGCAGGCAACAAATCACCTTTCTCTTATACACAAGTCCAACATTGCACGTCATCCATAAAACACAACCTGTTCGAGAAATTCCTCCCACCTCCACCTCCTTCTCATCCAACCACATTTACCTTTATTCAAATTTTTCCAATAGCTCTTAGGGAGCTGCTGCTTTTTCATTCTTTACATCCATCCTCATCCATCCATACATGGTAGTATATATATTTAAGATCTTAAAAAAACCACGTGTACAGTTAAAGAAAAAAGCAATGATACTTAAAAAAAAAAACGTATACAAAAATAAGAAAGAAGGAAATAAAAGAAGGCTGCAGGTAAGAAGTATCGTAAACTTGTATATACAAAGTCAAAGCAAAGTGTTAGTAGTAGATAGTAATAGTAGTAGTATTGGTGGTGGTGGTGGTAGTGGCTGGGTTGTGCAAGAAGCCCACAGGGATATGTAGGTCAGCAGAGCAGGCGCACGAGTCGTAGTAGTCGCGTCCTGACCTACATATCAGCGTATGCTGCTATACAGTAAGAGAGAGAGAGAGAGAAAGGGGAGGGGAGTGTAGGAGAGTGACGTCATCAAGACTTCTCTGTACGCGTGTATATATACTATACTACTACTGCGGTTTTTTAAAGCTTTTCTCTTATACTGCTAATACTTTGCTTAGAGCCTCGAGATGGAAGAGCTGCTGTCGTTAGAGAGACAACTTTTTTTTTTATTTTTTATTTATTTATTTATTTTTTTTTTTTTAATTTAGTGAGACTATTTTAAGTGTCGTACATGCGTAATTACGATCGTCCTCGATTTTATATTTGCTACTATTTTACATATATACGGCTTGTTAAAATGCGTTAATGCATATTGAGCGAGTATAGTGTATAATTATAAGGACATAGGTACACAAGTTTTTAGTTATAAAAGTTGAACGCAAGCGTTTCGATTACTAATTGTCTACCGATATAGCGATGGAACAATTTTAAATTTCAAAACATGCCCTGTGAGAAAAAAAAGTTTCTAATGAACTTGGTATAAAAAAAGAAGAAGGAAATAAAATTGAGTTGAGGTTTATAGTGGTTGGTATTAATTATTTATTAGCGAGGATACTTTTATACAATACTCTGACCGTAAGCTCTCAGATTCTTCGTGAATTGGTAAAAAAAAAAAAAACATAGTAGGAGGTAGAAAGCTCAAGCACTAGACATATATAAAGGTATGTCGAGAAGCTCGAGATAAGGAGAAAGCCGAAGAAGCTACGATGTTACCGGCTAACTTGTTGCAAAAAAGGAGAAGGACTATAGCTTAGGTTATATATA
>JAPYZE010002727.1:0-15172 GCA_030522805.1 Leptomastidea abnormis
CTTAGGACTTGGGATTCTTTTATTATATGTTAAAAGAAGTCACTCTACCAAGTTTGGTGAAAATCCATCACCCGAATCTCACAACTTCTCCTAGTCAGTGCAATATCCAATCATACAAAATTAACATATTTTTACAAAACCAAGATTTTATCAATTTATTTAGAAATTTTTTTTTATTTCTACGATTTCTTCGAAATAGGTGTATTATACAAAAGAACATACTATTACGGGAGCTTCGTGCTTATCTAGCGTGTAAACACCTTCGTATACATATATCCTATACCGGCTGTATAAACTGCATCGTGTATTATCTCTCTCTCTTTTTCTTTCCCTCCCACAAGCACATGTTTATCAACCATAACCAAGAAAGTATTATTTTTTATCGTTTTTGAGATCGAAAGGCTATTGTAAATAAAAAAAATATTCGAAATTCATATTTGTTATTTATTTAGAAAAAAAAGTTAATTTTGATATTTTTGGTTTAGCTGATTATTACAAATAAACTAATAATTTTTATTTTGAGAAAAAAATAATAATGTACGTTATTACTTCAATGAATAAATTACAAAAAAATAATGCTTTATTTATAGTTTATAGAAAAAAACCCTTAAATAAAATAAATTAACTACTTGAAAAATTTTTTATTCCAAAAATGCGGCATCTTTTCAATAAACTCCATACGTAACATGTTGCAATTTCAGATCACTAAATTAGTTAATTCCTTTAGAGTCACGTATAGGTGCTAAGGAATATATAAAATATTGATATTTGGTACTATTATTTGAATAAAACGCAAGATTATTTTGAATTAATTTTTTATAAATAATTATTCTATGAATATTTGAATTATATTTTTTTTTTTGTAAACATGTCATTAAAACTATTTTTAAATTTTTGTTGACAACATTATTTTTATTTTGTTATTCAACTGTTTAATTTAAAAATTTAAACTTATTAGGTATTCTATAACCAAAAATCGGAATATTTTAGATGGAGAAATTCTTTCGAATAAAGTCGCCCACGCTTGATCGTAAATCTACAGTAAGCTAACAATCATCAATGAAAAATCAAACATTTCATAATCCATACTCCTAGCCGTTTACAATTTCTCCAAATTTCTCTACAGTTTATACTCCGAAATACTCTCCTTTCTCTCTCTCTCTCTTACTGTCTCTACCATTGTCTCGTCAATCATTCATAATCAAAACACAAGAAAAAAAAAATGCTTAGCGCGCAAAAAAAAAAAAAAAAATTAACGCTTTTATATTAGTCTTCAAAGTTTAATGACATCGTTCAGTCGGAGGAAGACGAAAGGGGTATCTACGTCTCTCGATGACGACGAGACGCCCTGGTGTATATATACATATAGCCATCGCAGCCACATAGTAGCCGGGCGCGTTCTTCTCTTTCGCGTGTGCACGCGCGGCCAAAATACATGGGAGATATAGAAAGAGAAAGAAAGAGAGAGAGAGAGAGCCCGCGCCACTGCGACTTACGTAACGAAGGACGGCCAAAAAGAAGAATTGTACGAAGGCAGATGCGAGAAGAAAAAGAGAAAGAGAGAGAGAGCTAAGAAGAAGACGGATAAGAGGATGAGGAGGAGCGCAGGAAAGGGGGAGAAGGCATAGGTATAGCTACTACGCGACCCGGGAACGCGATGGACGGGAATAGAAAAGACGGAAAAAGGCCAAGAGGCTGAAAGAAAGTGTACGTGTAGGTATATATGAGATATACCTAACTCCTAGACGATAGATATGTATGTATGTAAGAGAGAAAGAGAGAGATAAAAAGAAAAATCATGAGAGCAACTCATAGTCAAACTGTTATTTAAATAGCCCACGAGAAAAAAAAGGATGATGAGCTATATCTTTCCCTCTTTCTCTTAGAATCGCTGCGGTTTTAAAGGTTATGAGAGGAAGCAAGCGTGCGCCGCGCGTATAATATGCTAAAAAATTAACGGCACGACGACAATATCGCCATTGGCAACCGGAGAAGAAAAACACGTGCCGGCCGCGAACAATATTATAATATATATATACAATATATATTATTATTATGAAAAATAATACATAACAATAATCATAATAACAACAATAACAAACATATTAAAGAGACGATGAAACAAAAAAAAAAAGAGAAAGAGGATGAATGTATGTATGTTCATATTAGCGCGTGGGCGAATAAGATTTCGGAGCAAAACGTGTAGCCCACGCTGCTGCATATATCCGCGAGAGATATACCATATAGACGAGTAGCATAGCAGCAGAGCAGCACGCGCCTCTCGTCGTCCCGGAATATTCGAGAGAGCTAGACAAGGAGAGAAGAGGAAGAAGCGGACTCCGGTTTTCTCTCTCTCTCTCCCTCTCTTACTCATTCCGTAGCTTCTACTGCACGACAAGAGAAAGAAAAATATTGTGGTCTGTGTGTGTGTGTGTGTGTGTGTGTGTGTGTGTGGCGCGCTATTTCCTGCTCCGTATTATACCGTGTACAACTATACACCACGTTCTTCAACGTAATGTTAACCATCGAATTTTCTTCCTAAAATATGACGAAGATTTTCTTTGGTAAATATATATAAAAAAAAGCGGAGCAAAGGTAAACAACCGTTAATAACCGCGAGTTATATATAAACAAATAAAGCATTTAATTGTATGGGGTTTATTAAGACAAAAACTTTGCCGGCCACATGGCTGCGCAGCAGCAGTAGCAGCGATGCTTTGCTTATTATTTGCGTGGTATATAGTGTAGGTATATAACAATGTCCGCTATAAGTAATACACGCACATACATCCCGCCCGCGCGCGCTTCTCTCGCCCCATCACAAAACCTGCGCCGCACGTAGACTACGACGACGACAACGACGATGATTCTCTTTCTCTTTTCCACACATTCTGTGTGTTGTATGCTGCGCATCGGCAGCAACTAAGAAAGAGAGAAAGAGCGGTATAATATACGCGCCATTACGGCGTGGATATACATACACATAATATATGTATAGCTATGCTCAACGCGACTTACACGAGAGAGAGAAGAAGAGAGAAATAATAAAAATGGGGTGGTTACAAAAAAAAATAAATTGTTATAACTATATACGATTGTGGGAGGAAGAGAGGAGTCATACATGCGTGCAATGTCGCGTTGCTCCTAAATTATCATCGCGATTTTGTTTGTTGCTAAATAAATAAACGAGCTTATAAAAGAAAAAACAAAGAAGGGAGTAAATATAAGTAAGTATGTATAAAAAATGTTGACTCACCGATTATGGCCTTCTGTTCCTGAGCAGTCTTGGGTTGTTGCTGAGACTGCTGGGATTGGCCTTGGGATGAGGCTTGCTGAGAGGCAGCGGCAGTTGGTGCGGCTTGAGCCTGAGTCGACTGTTGAGCCGACTGCTGTTGGGGCTGCTGCTCGGGCTGCTTTTCCGCGTCAGCCATGCTTACTTACTCTCCTTTAACTTGGTTTTTTCTTCTTGATGTTTACTCACACACACACAAACACACTAAAGGAGTATTATGATGGTTGATGTTGTTGTTGTTGTTGATGTTGATGTTGTTGTGACGTCGTTGATGTTGACGTCGAGTCAAGATGTTAGTTGCTAATAGCCGGCGCGTGCACGCTGCTGCTGCCGTGCGTGCGACTATTTATTCACCACCACACACCACGAAGCTTAGGGCCGTTGCCGTCTCGTGTCGAATCGGGCCCTCGCAGAGAGTGTTGATTAATATTATTTTTAATATTATTATACGATGGTAAATAGTTTTTTAATGGTGGTGACACGCTGTTGTGGTGTGTGTGTGTTGTTAAGGTGTTGGGGGTGACACGCCGCTGCCCGAACCTGGATGTTCTCCCGTCCTTGCGCTTGCACTGTTGGTTCCCTTCTGATGATGGCTGGCTGGCCGGCCTGCTGCCGCAGGAGGAGCACCCCTCTTGCCTCCCTTCATCACCGCGCCGGTCACTTTCCCTTCACCCCTCTCGCCCTCTCGCGCGCCATAGATGCGCGACGCCGCCTTTAACCGCATGTAAGAGAAACGGAGATGGAGATATAATACACGCAGGGCAAAAGCGGAGCAGCGCACTAAAAGAGAACGTTTGCAGCGCCACTTTGGTGTGCAATACATTAGCTCTCTTTCTTTATCTTTCTGCCGGTAAAACCTTAAATTCTATTCGTCCCTCGACCTTAGCTGCTCACCCTCACCTATTCGCGAATTATCCGCTTTGTATGATAGCTACATAAGCTTTTTTATATCTTTTTTCATTTCTTTTGGCATAGTTTCCTACCTCATTGTCAACGTGAACCGGCGAGGGACAGAGAAAAATATGTTATAAGATCGAACACGCGGCAAACATTTTCTTGACGGTCAAAATATTCTTCAATTTCTATAAAATGATGCAATGATTTCCTTTCGTGACCGATCGTGACAATAGGCGGGTTCTTTAAAATTTTTCATTAAAAAAGAGCATTTTAAATTTATAGATTAAATAATTAAAACTATTATCAATGTGATAAGTAATGCATTTAATAAAAATTTATAAAATTTATACTTTATCAATAACAAATAATTGATTTGAATACTTTTTTTTGATTAATCAACTTGAAATTTATCATTGAGCTTTAGTTGGACTTGATTGTTCATCACAGAAAGCTAAAATCATTTCTTCATCATCGTCATTGTCGTTGTTGTTCAAAACAGCACCATTACTTTGATTATTTCCATTTTCTTGAATTAAATTATTTTCACAACTCTCTTTTTCATCTGTATGTGTTGAGTCGATAGTATTTGATTTTTGATTATTATCTTCATTCAATCTTGCACGTTTACATTCAACTACATCATTTACTTCTTTATCTAATACCTGAGGAACAGGTTGATTAAAACAGATTTCATTTAACTGCAGTGTTTGAGGCAATGATGTTTCTTCGCTGTGTTCTGATAAAGGTAACATTAATGTGGGAGCTGTAGGATAAATAACGTGACGTAATTCAGCTAAACCAAGACGCGCCTCTTCAATAATATCTGTATTGTGCTCCTGGGAAACAACTAATCCAAATATATGAAGAGCATGTGATGTTGAACTGGAAGTATGAGCACTTAACTCCAAAACTCGCAATGTTTTTAACAGTTGTAAACGATATTCTGCGGTTGTTTTGTCCAGTGAGATTTTTTTGGTATATTGTTCATACAAAAGTATAGTAATTCTATTTCTTATTTTCTGCAAAATAATTTAATTATATTTTATTTACTTGCAATAACAAGAATTGAATTGTTTTACAAGATACTTACATCACAAAATAATTGCTTCAAATAACAATTTGCATTTGTTACAATTGACTCTACAGTTGAAAGAACCTGCAACTGTAGTATTGCATCTGTATCATAAGAAGTATTTGAATCAATGCCATTTGTTGCATTTTGACTTTCAACTGATTTTTGAACCTTTTGATTTTGTTTAGATAACTTTTTATTGACCTAAAAAATAAAAATATTTTAAATAATAGGCATTGTATTAGATTAAACAAATAAATGTGTACTAACTTTTAAAATGGAAACTTTGTCTTTAATTTGTGAAATATCTCTTAGAATATGTGAAAGTAACTCTTCAGAAATTACTTGAAAACCTGACAAGGAACGTGTCTGCTTCATCCACGAAGATAATACTTTATATGTTAATATACGAATATTTCTGAAAGGTTCATTGTATCCTTGTGTCCATTCTAATGTTTTTAATAAAAGCTTTTGAATATTATGTGCAAATGGAATAAGTTCCTGTTGAAAACTGTTTTATTTGATTAGTTAAAAAATTTTAAAAATATAAAGTATATAAATGAAACAGTTATTTTCAAAATACCTAGTAATTAAAGCTTCCAAGATATTAATTAAGCCACTGTACATTTTAGGCAGAACTAGTAATAGTAAATCTTTTCTGCTTTCATTGCTTTTTTGTAAATTAATTGGTGTAATTGACAATCCTCTACATACAACATGTAATATTACATTTGGTAATACATATTTTTTTTCTGTGCTTCCAATTCTAAAAGTTAAATTAAATAAATATTTATATTGATATTAGTATATAAAATTAATTAAACTTACTTCAAAAGAGTAGATAAGAATGTGCATATGTTTGAGAATCTGTTTATATTAGCAGCATAATATTCAAATACATTCTTCTGCGATATTTCTGGTAAATCTAGAATATTATTTTTTCTAGCTTGTTGAAGTTCTGGAGGTAATTCAGAAGTTGTAGTAATGAAGTTTTGAAGTAATTCATTCATTATGTCATGTAGATAATGACATAAATTTATTTGATAATAAAGATGGCAGCTTGCGCTGCTATTGTCTGGCATAATAATATAATTATCTTTATACAACTGAATAAAGGAACGTTCATTTGCTCTTATTAATAAAGAGTAGCATTTGGCACCAGCATTTACTAGATGATTATCTTGGTAATCAATACTCGAAGTGATGATTCCATTGAACGAAGCCTTAACATATTAAAATTAGTTTGATTTTATATCTAAAATACAATTAAAATTACTATTTTTTATATAAATTTACCTGTAATCGTGCACATGATTCTGGATAATGATATAAAAATATTACAAGTAAGTTGAGTAAATTCAAATCTTTTTTTCGATGATATTGTTCAACGATAACATTAACTATTGGCTTAACATGGTATAAAGAAACTCTTTTTTCAAGTTCTGGCACTTGTTTACAAGTTTTTATCAATGCACCAATTGTTTTACAAACTATAATCAATTCTTGTGAGTTGCTGTGAACATTACTTAGTTTTTGTGTAAGTTTAGACATCCAGTGTGAAAAGTATTTTGTCAAATTTTCCTTAGATATTGTAGACACAAATTTTTCTAATAAAAATAATCCACAACTAAATGATTCAGCACGATCCAGTCTGACATTAATAGCTGTTAAAATATTTTTTTCGACAATATTCTCCTGAAATAAAATTGTTTTATTGATAAATACGAAAAATATTAGGTTGCAAATTGAACAAGTATTTCACTACCTTATCGCCATCGTTATTAGATACTTTTTCTCTTGATAACACATTCGGTAACAAATCTATGTATTTTTGATCTTGACGACTAAAAAATTTTAATACATCCATTATTGTTTAAAACCGAATGACACTGTATTAGACCGCAACACCACGTGCTCAAAACACACGTTTCGTCTTGCAATGGCTCCGCACAGTCATTAAAAATCAGATTGAGTAAGAAATCTACCTTATCAACTAAGTAGCAATTTCTTTTTTTAAATATTCCAAGCAGTATTTTTAAATTTTTATTTTATAATATGGTACTTATTTTATATTTAAATATAAGGAAAAATAAAAAACACAAATAGGAAATCATTAATTTAACACTTTGTCAGGTTTAGTATAGAAAGTTTTATTGAGTAAAAATATGAACATTACAGTGAATTTTTATTTACATGGCTCAAGTAATCAATTTATAACATATGTATTTCGTCAAAAGTTATGTTAATTTAGGTGAAATAACCAAATAAGCTGTAGGTCACATATTTATTATTTTATAAATTGAAACTTTTTTTTAACAATGGTAACGTAGGAATTATCTGACAAAATTCATTTTAAAATAAATTCTTATTCCCAATCTTATACACAAAATATTAAAAAACATTTATAAAATTAAATAAAAAAATTCGTGGTAATTTTGAACAATTTAAGGAATAAATTTTTTACTTTGAAAAGTAGCTACAAATTTCAGTGCAAAAATTAACAAAATTTTATTTGAATACCAGTCTAAAAATTGTTTAATGACATTATGAATTATAATAGTTTGTAATATTATTATATTACGCAAATCTATGCTACGAAATTATTGAAAATTTCAATCTTTGATGTACTCACAAGTTCATCAAATTTTTCAGTTGTATGTTTGATAGTTTTTTTTTTTTAAGAAAAATTCATATACAATTATTTGTTTGATCCAATTATTTAGATGAATCAGTTTTAATTTAAACAAACTTAAAGTAACTACACAAAGTTTAAGTTCTTTGTTTGCCTACAAAAGTTTTATAATAGCATCACAGCTGAAGAATCATTCCTCCTACTTATTTGCACGTCTTATTCGTGTAATCGCGATGTATTATTAAACATAGAAATGACGATCTCTGATCGTCTTTTTGTTTCAAAGCGTCAATCTTAATTAAAAGAAGAAGAAAACAAACAATAAACAATATAAAACAATCATATTTTTACTACGCTTTCGTCAATCATATTTGTACAGGAAGAATCATTCATTCAGTTGATTTCACGAAAATATCATTTTACAAACACTTTCACTTGATTCATTTTCGCTTGTATATGTACATATGCCTTAGCTCTAATAAAAGGCGGCAAGGAAACTCAAATTCATTACGAATATGTAAGGTAATATTTAACTTTTGTACAGATACACGCTAATAAATAAATTCAGCGCAAATGAGGCACAAAATAAAAATTAGTGTATCTATCGCTTTAGCATTATTCTTCAGAAAACAAAGAAAAAAAATAGTAAGAAAAAGGCTACACCACAAGTGCGTGTACAAAGTATCACTTTAAGTCTCATGAGGATTCTCAACAATATACATATACATCAATAAAAAAGTGTAACGAGGGCAGTGTGCTAGTATTTTTTGTTTATCATTTGAATGCATTTGTTTTCATAAATTACCCTCAGTTTCACCTATTTATGAGGTTCACCCCTTAGATATCTTAAAAAATTGTTACGATAAATAATGTTAACTAAACTTGATCATTCTTATTTCTTACATTTCTTTTTAATCACAACTTTATTTTTCTATTAAGCGCAAATATTTCATAAGTAAATTGCAGCTTAATAAAAATAAGATGTGTATCATTAAAATTTCATCTAAATGTATACTAGAAAATTGTATATTTGCTGTGTATGTTTATGCGCATTGTACGCTTCATTATAATCTCCATCATCTCTGTCGCCTTTGCCTATTTGAAGGTCGCGACCGAGGCGACGAGGAGCCTGAGCCTATACTAAACATATTCGCGGCTGGTGCATTGAAAGCTGGAGGTGCTGCTGAACCGCTGAAGTTGATTGTTGGTGTTGCCGGTGGTGCACTGAAGTTAAAACCAGCTAAAACAGAAATACGGTGTTTCAAACACCAACTTGTTATGAAAGTAAATATTTAAAAAAATTAAATATAACAAACTTACTATGAATAATTAATGAAAAATTAATTAGGAAAGAGTTATTAGAAAATAAAGCACGTATCTTCTCACTAACCCGGTTTGGCGGCATTATTTGCGCCAAATTGAAACATTCCACCGCCGCTAGTCGAATTGGCATTCGATCCGCCTCCGAAAGAAAAGTTCACATTTGGCGGCTGCTGCTGCTGCGTTGTTTGTGCACCGCCAAATGAGAATGTACCACCGCTTGTTGCGCTGGTTGTTGCAGTACCACCAAAAGGCGCAAGTGGCTGCGTCGATGCTGGGGCACCGAAGGGTGAATTGGTTGTCGCTGCAGCGGGAGTGCCAAAACTTGATGATGATGGACTAGTACCGAAAGCTGGAGGTGCTGTACCAGCGCCAAAAGAGCCAGTGGCTGATCCAGTCGAGCCAAAAGCTCCACTGGGTCCCGTGGAAGAAAAACCGCCACTCGGAGCTGAGGCACCAAAAGCCGTTTGGTTGGTCGACGAGCCAAAGGCTGGTGGAGCAGCTGCCGTGCTTGGTGATCCAAAAGCTCCTGTTGTCGAGCCGAATACGGAATTACCAGAGCTTGCAGGTCCACCAAATGCGGGCGCTGGTTTACCAAAGTTTGGTGCTGCGCTTGCGTTTGACGTTGAGCCCATTTGGAAAGCGGTTGAGCCAGAATTGGCGTTGCTCAAGCCCGGAGAGGAAAAACTAGATGATTGACTGTTTGTTCCAAAAGCTGATGTTGCTCCAGAAAAAGACAACGGTTTAGCTTGTCCGAAAATGCTTGTTCCTTCCGATGGATTTGCCGCTGGAGCCTGAACGTGAACAATTTTAGAATTTAATTTCAAATTTTTATAAATTAAAAATTTAAAAATTATTATGAATAACTAAATTATTTTTTAATAAATATAAAATTTTCTAACCAAATTCGGAGTTGAACCGGCTCCGCTAAATAATCCAGTTGAAGGACTCGACGACGATCCGAAAATAGACGAGGATGTTGTTGCGTTTGCTCCAGAAAATATATTACTTTGAGGCTGTTGAGTCTGTGTTGTTGGAGCACCGAAGGGCGACGACGATGACGGTGCTGTCGTTGTTGCTGTGTTCCCAAATAAACTTGGAAGTTTTGAAGATGATGTCGAAGCCATAGTATTGCCAAAGATACTAGGCGTCGTTGCTGTAGTCGTTGCTGGTGTCGTTCCAAAACTCGAAGGTGAAGATCCAAAAATCGACGTCGTACTAGTTGTCGTTGTTGCTGTTGCTGTGGTGCTAGGACTTTTAAACATACCAGAAAAACCGATTGCGGGCGAGCCACTAAACAGACTTGGAGAGCTTGTCACAGGAGCGTTGAAAACCGATGGCGAAGAATTGAAAACTGAGGTAGATCCTAAAATTGAATTAAAAGTTTTTGATTTAAGTACAATAAATGTATAGATTTGTTTAAATAATTACTAACAATATGATATAAAAATTGTACAATAAAGGTAAAAATAAAAATTAATTTTACAAAGTCTTACCAGTCGACGCGGTACTTGAAGCAGAAGGCATGGCAAACGTGGTAGAACTGCTACTAGGATTAGCATTACTCTGTGCATTTGATCCAAAGCTAAATGTTGGAGGGTTTGCAGCAACGTTCGATGGTGCTGTCGTTGTATTAAATGAGAAACCGCCTACTGCTGGCTTATTACTATTATTAAAGGAGAACATTGGTGTCGACGAAGTCGTTGTGTTTGTTGATGTGGTGACTGGAGGAGCTGTATTGCCAATAGCTGCTGAGAATGGTGAATTAGTTGTGGAACCACCAAATATTGAACTAGGTTGATTACTTGCAGATGAGGTGACTGTTTCTAAAAATTTTTTTTTAATTTACAGTAAATAAATGAATGGTATTACCTGCATTTATTTTTTGTATTGAGTATTAATATTAAAAATGATACAAATATTTTTAAATAAATGTAATTCATAAAACTTACTTTGAATAGATGTACTTGAAGGACTTTTGGCTAAGGAATTTTGCGTGTTTAAAACTGGAGAACTAGTAGTTACAATTGAATTTGTATTGAAAGAGAAAGTTGATCCAGCTGTAGATGTGGTAGAGCTAAAAGAAAACGAGGGGGCGGAAGACGTCGTAGAAGAGACGGAAAATGAAGGTGCTGCAGATGTGGTAGCAAATGAAAACGAGGGGGCTACAGACGTTGCAGCAGATGTTGTTTTTGCTGTTGCGTTATTGAATGAAAACCCAGAGGAGGTGGCATTATTACTGGTGCTAGTAATTGTTTGAGTAGGTCCTTTTGACGCAAACATCGAAGAACTAGTTGAATCACCTGCAAGACTTTTTATTTCAACTGTGCTACTACTACTAAGTGGGGTGGTTGAAGCAAGAGTGCTGTTGGTCGAGAATGAGAAACCAGTTGTAGATGTCTGACTTAATGGTTTAGAGGAACTCGTCACTGTAGCAGAGGTGGATGAGGCATTGCTACCAAAATTAAAACTTGGAGTTGATGAAGCTGTACTAAATCCTCCTGTGCTTGGAGCATTAAAAGATGTTGATTCTGACATCTGTTTGTTGCTTTCTGTAGTTGATTGCGTTGACAAGCTACTGCTGCTACTACTTAAAGCTGAGTTTGATTGAGGAAGATTGAAAGTCACGTGCTTTGTAGTTGGTGACTTATTATCTACATCATTTTTTAATATTGGCACAATGGTTGTTGTGATAGGTGATGTATTAACTGTTGTAGTAGTAGTAAAAGAATTCAAAGAAGCAAAAGTAGTTGCAGTAGAAGGAGTTATTTCTCCTGCTTCTATAACAGTATCTGAATCAATTATACTAGCAGCTGTAACAATATGAAATAAATCAATATTAAATTGCATGTAATGTTATTTTTAATAAATTATTTTTGATATTAGAAAACTGAATTATAAACAGTAAAAAAATTAAATGTTAAAGAACTTTTGAAATCTACTTACATTTCCCAGATATGGCATCAAACATACTTTTAAGCCTTAAACGCATACTATTTTCTCGCATATTATCAATATCCTGTTTTTTAATTTCATCTCTTTCATCAGTTTTGAAGAATGTTTCACTGCCCTGATCATCAATCAAAGATTTATATTTTTCTCTAGCTTGGGGCTCAGGTTTCATAAACAGTTTATCTGTTAATTTTGGAGAATTGGCAGGATTATTTGTTTCTTTTTGAATATTAGGAGTAGATACATTCAGAATATTTGGAGAGTGTTGTTTTTCAGGAGAATGATTATCTGGTTTAGGAGTTTCTGTAATTTTAGGTTCTACTTTTTTCTGATAGGGTTCTCCAGATGCATTAGCAATGGACACTCTGACATTAAGTTGGTCTCGCGATTTTGCTATCTCTTTTGTGGATAATACACTAAAAGATGAACTTCTATTCGGAGATACTGAAGACGATTTAAAATGCTTTTCAGTTTCCGGAGAGTTACAGCGTGATGAATCCACTGTAAAAGATATTTTTATTAATTACATGTAAAAAATTTAAAAATTTTATTTAAAGAAATTACATAAACTTTATATACTAACTTGCTTTTCTTTTAACACCAGTAAAAACATTTGCACTAGAACTAAGTGAATTTAAAACATCATGACAAGAAGCTTTTGGTCTCTTTGTGGGCCTTTGATTAATTGATTGTATAGATAAATCTTCATCCGATGTAGATGACTCATCACGTGCTCGTTTTTGCATCATTTCTTCAAGATTCTCCAGTTGATCTCCATACACTTGTTCTGCTTTTTGCTTCTTAGCTATTTCTAGCATTGTATCTTCTCTTGAAGCATGACGTTTTAAAGCCATTTTCTTAAGTCTTAAAAAAGAAGGATCATTTTGACATGATTCTGTAAGTTGATATGGAGAATATATTTTTTGCTTTTCTTGATGACAAGAATTGTCAGGGGGTGAATAAGCTGTCATTTCAGGAGGTGCTACTCTTACGGTGACAGGCATTCTAGCTTTTATTTGTTTAGGACTTAAGATTGGCAAAGGACTGGCATTAAGATTGACTTTTGGAAACTGTCCTGCGCTGTATTGAGATTGATGTGTTAATCGATTATTAGCTTCAGCAGCATATTTTATCAATCTAGATGTAAGGCCAGGAGAGTTAATATCTGTGTATATTCTAAACATTAAAAATTAAATTATGTATAATAAGCATATTACAAATAATTTTTTTTTTCAATTTTTTACAATAAAAATAAATTTAACTTACTTTGGGTCAATGTTATATCTAGCTGAAGTTAAAAGTGGTCCAGCAACAGTTTGTACAGTCTTAATAACTTCGGACTTATCTTTTACATTAGGACTTATACTATTATTCCAGGATTTATGCTTAGAGGTATGATAAATATCTTCATTTTGAGTCATATTTAGAAATGATTGCTTATTCTCATTTGGTATCCATGACGATTTTTTAGCTTGAGCAAACATATTTAAACCTCCATTTTGCATGTCATGCTGTCTTAAATTTGATCCTCTAGGAATAGGTGTTGAAGTTTTGACAATATTACAGGCTCCATTCAAGGCAAAAGAGTGAGATAGTTCATTACTTCTAGAACTTGCATTTTCACCTAAACTTTTACTCTGCAAAAATTTTTGTACATTTATTTATTAAAACTATAAAATGTAAATCTATTTTAAAATAATTTTAAATAAAAAGCTAATTTAAATAACATCCACATATACGTCTTTAAAATATTTAAAGCACCTCATATAAGTTTAATTTATATTTCACAATCAGTTGTAATGAAAGGTAAACATATATTAAAAAAAACTAAAGATAATTGAATAGTATACACATTTTCTTAAAACTTGATATTTCTCTAAATCAAAATGAACAATAAATAAAACTTACCATAGGACTAAGCCTGTACAAATTTCTTTTCCCTTCGTTCATGCTTTCCTCGTCAAGTTCTATGTGTCTTTGGTACCTCTCCTTGTACTGACTTTTGAGGTAATTAATCAACAGAGTAGTATGGTTGAGTCCTTGTCTGTACAGTAATCTCAAAGTCTGAGCAAGCTCGATGGCCAAGTTCCTGGCATGACCAAGCAGCACAAATGTGTGAGGAGCAAAAAAACTGTCGCTGACTAGGAGAGAGTAGCAGGAATGGATGCAAATCACAAGGGCAAAAGTGATGAATAGCAATGGTCCCCAGACTTTGTAGAGGAGGAGACAGAAACTGAGCGTAGCAAGGAGCAAGTAGAGACCTCGGTTGCTGTTCGCGCCGCTTTTGCTGGAACTGGCGTTGGTTTTGCCGCTTCCGGAACCACCACTACTACTCCCATCGCCTTGCTCCCACATCCTCATCCAAAAGCGGACAGCGGTTTTGAGCTAGGCTCCGTGGCGGGACTAGCACTTGGCACGTCTCACTTCAATGATTGGCTCAACGCTGGGCCGCTGCTGCTTCCCTCTCCTCACCTGTGATTCTTTTTTTCCCACGTCCAGCTTTACACGATACAGAGTCCTCGTTATCTTGAGTCACTGGAGGATAAACTACGACATCCATACACACTTAAGAACGTCACGTCACGCTGTTGCCGTCATATCAACGAGAAGGATAACCTCTCGTCATGACTGTGTCTGCTTAAACACTTGGGGGTGTAGCTGATGATGCTAAGTCACCCCGTCGTCGAATATTCGCGTGGTACATTGCCCGACAGCCGGATCCCGGACGCGTTTCTCGGCGGCCCAGCCGCCAATTTTTCGATTAACACATGCGTCGCGCTTAAATTATTTACACACAGATGTGTGCGTGTGTGCACTGAGCTGATTCTACATAGGGTTCCGTTCCTCTGTGTGTGCTGTTCCTCTGTGCTGTTCTGCGGTGCACGTGTTCCGTATGATACACGTATATGTTACCTAAAGTTTTATGGTAGTTGAGGTATATTACATGTGTATGACTAGAACAAGAGCAACACAGAACACAGCACAGGAACAGCACAGAACAAGGGAA
>JAPYZE010002728.1:0-35980 GCA_030522805.1 Leptomastidea abnormis
CCGATGAAAGCTTTTTTTGTCCGATATAAAAATATTAAAAAACCAAAAAGTTACAGCCAAAACAAAACCACTTTTCTCAAAATACCCCATCTTCCCCTATATAAGTCGACGCACGTGCCCATGAACATACACACACAATCATGACGTCAGGCCAAACAGTGTGTGTGTATACTTATTGCGAAAGCCACGGCCAATCCGAGGCTGTTGTAAGGAACCAGCGATCCCAATGTATCTCATAAAAGTACCGAGAGAAAGAGAGAGAGAGAGAGAGAGAGATCAACTACAAAGTACGTAAGTATCCTCAGGCGAAAAAAAAATGCCAAGAAGAAGAAAAAAATAAACCGAGCTGCAGTTTCAGGTGAGAAAGAAAGAGAGAGAGAGAGTGAATGGATATAAGGTAGCCGGTGTGTGTGTGTGTGTGTGTGTGTGTGCAGTCGAGTGCTGGCCATAAGTGGGCGAAAAGGCAAAGGAGCAGCGAGCGAGAGTAAGTAGCTTGTGTGTGATATGTACTGCAGTATAGCCGTATAGCCACACTACGGCCTCGATGACGGCATTGACGATCGCCGCTTGCTTCTGAGAGGCCTACTGGCTCTCTTGCTTGTTACCTATATTTGCCGGCTCTTCGTTGCGAGCTTAGACGCTGACGTCATCGATCGTTCCTCGACGATACATTATTACCTATACATCTCTCTCTCTCTCTCTCTTCCTCTCGCGATATGCTTGCTTCTGTGTGAGCTGTAATGATTACCCGGCTTTTTCGGCAGACTTTTATTGCTAAACATCAGCTGGCTATTTAGTTGGAAGGATCAGATTTGCGGATCGGCTTGTGTATAAATGAGACTTTGTAGTTTTAATTGGTTATCGGTAGCTTATCGAAAGTTATACTAGCGATAAGCCGAGATTGCACGGTACTTATAGATAAATATGTATTAGCACTTGGATCAGTGTCTATCTTTCTTTTTTTTTCTTTTTATCTTTGATAAACATTTTCTTACAAATTTCTATAATTTAATTAATTGGCTTCTATTAAATAAAAAATAAATTAATTGTATTTTTAATTTGAAACTTAATTTACATAATTATATTTCAATCTTTTGTTTAAACTTAAATGTAATTTAAAAAATTTTATTTCTTATTAAATTCTTTAAAAAAAAAAAAAAAAATTCAAAGTAAACATTAAAAATGACTCAATGACGACGACGACGACGACGACGATTACTTTGAAGAATGCCAAAGTGAAAGGTGTTAATGCAGCAAGAGCAAGAGGTGTAAGATAAAGATATGCACCTAAAGAATGAAAGAGATGGTATCGACACTGGTTGGTAGGTAGGTAGTAAAGACTTTGTCATTGCCAAAAATCGAGAGTGAACTTTGTCTGTAGCCCCGTTTAAAAATACGCGGCTAATAGATGTACCTATATATGCCTATATATAACTACTCGTGTAAAATGTATATACTTAAACGCGCCGGCGCGCATATCGACGTTTGTCCTCGTCAACAAGTGGCCGTATATATTCGCAAAGACGGAGAGAAACACGTGCAACCCGGTATTACTACTATCTACTGTTGTAAAATTTACCATTTAGGTTCATCGATTTGACACACTAACTTTGTTCTATTTTTTTTCTTCCAGTTATATTACACGTGTGAGTTTAGGTTTTGATTTTGCAAATTTTAAAGTTGAGAGAGTGGAGAGTAAGAGGAGAGGACGCGTCAAGTGGGCTAGGAGAGCCAGCACTGCTATAGCTTCAACCGAGTAATCGATCCGCGCTTTTCTATATAGTGTACCTATATTGCAAGCGTATATCCTTCCTCATTTCAACATGGGAAAGTGTTTTTCTCGCCTAAATTGAATTTGCGATATTTTTGTCAGCTATATTAAAAAAATATAATTAAATTATAGATTTACGTTGACAAATGCTTGATTTACAGTGGGACAGTAGATAAAGGATGACACTAGTCAGACAAACATTTTTTGCTCCGTCCTACCAAAATTTAATTTTAAATATAATAAATTTTCATCCCTTAATTTTTTTTTTAATTAATCAGACTCACAAAAATTACTTTCAAACAATTCGATAACCATACATCTTTCAAAAAGCAATAGCCATCCCAGCAGTAAATAACTCAAGGGAAAGAGGGGGAGGAGAAAGAGGAGGGATAAAATCTAATAACGCGACCACAGTATATAGCACCCAAGTTGACTAATAGCCGACTCCGAAAGAAGTAGCTGCGTGCTCTTCTTAGCAATTTAATTGAATCGCGAATGCTATGGCATATAGGCATGTACATACATACATACGTACGTACATACACACAGTACAGCTGGCTTTCAACTCAATGGAGTCGAAATGCGCTTGCGCCTTAAGCTTACTGCTATCGCAATTTCTTGTTTACATAGCTTTAGCGACGTTTACATGCCACTGCTCTCATGTGTATGTAATGTACGTGGCAAATGGATATCCAAAATTAACTGGTGTGTATCTAATGTAAGATTTTGTTGATGTGATTTTTTGTTTCTCTATTATAAGCGTATAGTGATTTGAAATGTTTGATTAATGTATACGTAATTTAAACTTGATGTGTATATTGGCGATAATTAATATGACGCGGGTGTGTGTATGCTTTGTACTATTTTTGTATCATCATCAACGTTCAAATTTAATTGAATAAAAATTTTGAAATATTAACGTCTTCGGCAAACACGCGATACAGTCATCTTTCTTTGTTTATCTTAATACTGCTTATATATGAGTTATCAATTTGATTTATTCAATTATTTAAATTTAATTTAATTTGATAATCGAGATCAGTGGTTAATTATTTATTATTTCAGTTATAATTTTAATGCTATGTAAAATTTACATAACGTACAAGCGTATGAAAATTGAAGGTTTGTAACGACTTTTATCAACCGACAATTAAACAAGAAAAATATTATTAGACAGTATTTTTATCAGACTTGTACATTAGTACAAAATGTAAAAGTCCGAGGGATGTAAAAAAAATATAACTGTTCTGTCAGAAATCGCACAAAAAAATCAAAATAAAATATTCTAAAGTATGGAGAGAAGAAGGCAAATATAAAACCATTTGGAGTGAAACGGACACTAGGAGGATATTGGCGGGAGAGAGCAAAAGAGAAAGAGAAGGAAGGTAGTGGGAGAGGTAGTGCTGCTGGAGCAATTGAAGATGATCCCGGGCAGAGGTCAGTAATGATTCTCACTAAAATCACAGGAAACGTGACAAAAACAAATCAAATTTGCTTACCTATATTGACAATACGAATCCCCTGATTCTCAAGGAACTTGAGGGCCACAGCAACATTCTCAAGCTTCTGCGAGCGAAAGGTCGGCTTCTTGTTGTGCTTGGGCAGTCGCTTCTGGGCAAGCACCTCGATGAGGCTGACGAGCCTTAATCCATCGGACAGATCGCACTCGAGATCGGATATGTGATTATTGGCACACTTGAGATGCTCGTTCGCCCAGCGGGTGAAGGTGTTCTGCTGGATGCGCTTCCATTCCGCGTCCTCGGCGAGCTCGCGCTCGACCATCTCGGTCTCGTGATCGCCCTGCGAGCTCTCGCTCCTCACTGACTTATCGTGCTCATTCATTTTATCGGCTATTCTTTTTCTCTCCCTCTCTCACAAACACACGCACAGGTGTTCCCCTCTTCCTCCTATTCTCTCTCTCCTACGCTCCAACGTAGTCCTCCAGCACCAGCTTTCCTTGTCTCTCCTCTTGTTTCAAGCTAGATAGGATGTATATACTTGCTCTGGTGGGGCAAAGCCGGTGCGCGCGCGCGCGCAACACACAGCACGCGCTACCTACTATTCTATATAATACAGAGGCTCCTGTTCGTTGTTAGGTAGGTATATACCTTTAATACGGAGAGCAATCCGCGTGCCTTCTTCCTCTTATAATTCGCCGGCTGTTCACCGGGTCTGCCTTCCTCCAGGCGCTTTTCAATGCTACTGCTGCTGCTGCTGCAGCTTATTGCCTGTAAAAGTAAAAGACATTGAGTTAATTCGCTTTATAAGCCTATAAAAAGGTGTACACTATCTACTCTTTCGCGGTGAGCAAGGTAATATTGTCACGGGTATAAGCATTAGTTGCTTGTAAGATATTTCTCATCTGATGCGGATTGCTTGATCGGGTAATAATGACTGTACACAGTGCGCGCGCGAACGAGCGATCGAGCGATGCAGTTTCTGTGTGTGACATTATACGAGTAGCTTAAAATAAGTACACACGTCGTGATATATATTCTCTCTCTTGCTTGATTTTGTTGACGCACACACATTGGTGGCTGCTGATGCGCGACATGCATTGTAATGGTTTTTTTCTATCTTTCTTTTTTTTTATTCATCATCGCACACTCCATATCGGATTACGGTTTCCAGCTTTGGATAATCTGCAGTATCAATTTTTTTTTTTTTTTTTATTTAATTTAAAAGAAATACACTTTTATGTGGATTTAAAAATTAAGTGGTCATCTATTTTGTAACGATAAATGATAATAAATGTCTTTTGGCACTTTTTTTTAAAAAACATACGGAATAGTATTGCACCATTAAAATTTCAGTAAATTTTAGTCTTACGAATCATTTGGAAGAGAAAATACTGGCCGGTTTGCTTAGAAAAGATGTAGCGTGTATTTTTAACCGCGTGTTGTTATTACGATAAACAAAGGTTCGGATGATGATTCTCTCTTGAACGAATAATACGATATTAATGGATTCTTGAGTAAGAGAAGAATATAATTGTTAAAAAAGATGTCGTGACACATGATTTAATTTCAATTATTGTTTATTGATTTAAAAATATGTAAGCGTATTTTATTTATTGTAAAAGCTATTAAATTATCAGTGAAATAATGATGAAACGAATAAGAGAAAACGTTATTTGTAAATTAGTAAACATATTTGTTTAGTAGCCAAATTTATCAACGACACACACACACACACACACACACACACACACACACACACACGAATTTTGATTTTACAAAAATATCTAACACGCACAACCACGTCGGCGGTAGTGTAGGAAACGACTTTATCCCAAAGCTAATCGCGAAAGCTCGAATTGAATTTAAATCCCGGTAAACGAGATGATACGCTTACACGAACTGTAAGCTACAATATACACATTGATTTTAATTAGAATCTTTAATGTAGGAAACTGATACAATATTTCACGGTAAATTGTATATTCGAGGATATACCAGCAGGTATAGGATGAGCATATGCTTTGAAAAAAAAATGAAAAAAAATTTCAATTGGCAAGCTGCCATTAAGTAGCAATTAATTTCCACGCTGAAAATAACGCGGATAGTTCTACGATGATGATGATGATGATGATGATGGAGAACGGATGCATTATGTTAAGGATTGTTATACAACACTTTCATTTTCATTATTTTTAATTCACGCTCAATTTGTAACTGTCTTCCAAGATACACTGCCCTAGCGATTTTTTTAAACCGATGATTTTAAACGCACGACTTGCTGACAAAGATTTTGAAAAGAAAGAATTAAGAAAAATTAGAGAATAGTTTGAGAACAAGAAATTTTAACAAGAGCAAAAGATAAGTTACATATTACATAAATATAGATTTTACTCTGTAGGAAAATCATTTCGTGTTTCCCTATGAATTTTTGATAAAACGTAGTAATTCTTGGCACGTAACAATAAGCTTTTTGCTTTAATGTTACTCTTCAAAATAGACAATACATAGATATTACACTTGGGAAAATAGCAAAGCCGAGCTTTCATCATAATTTTCGAGATTATTATAAAAGCATTGAAATAAAAGTATTTTAATTTGATTTAATTAGCTATCGATGACGATTGCAGTAATTTACTTCCTTATATGGTCCAAAAATTCGTTGTAGTTCAAACTTGTTTTTATATTAATTTCACTTTGATTACTAACTTATCATTATTAATTAACTGATAATTTTTTTTTGAACTTTCATTTATTTTAATTAAAAAAAAAATTCAAACATTTTTTTTTCACGTCACTAACGCATCAATCACCACCACCAAAATTATACAGTATCCATATTTCAAGCATTATATTTTTAAGCAACACACTTTTTTAAACGTCACATATTTCAAGCACTAAACTTTCAAGTTGCGAAAAAATACTAGCAATAAAAGATATCACCATTAGAGCTGACTGCTTAAGCATGTAAAGATATTCGAAATGAACAAGCACTAAGGAGGAAGAGGAAGAAGCAGCCTCAGTAGCAGAAGTAGAAGAAGAACAAGAGTAGAAGAAAGAAAGAAAGAAGAAGCAGTAAATGAGAAGCTCTGGTACACGTATATACCTCGCAACAGCACAAGGTATTAGAATAGTATATTACTTTAAGCCGGTTCGCGCAAAACTCCAGCATATACAGCTATAATATAAAACTGACCACTATCCGCAGCTTCACCTATAACCGGTGAAAATCTCAGCCGGATTGCCGCTGGTGTGTAGGTTCACAAGATCGGCGGCTTTACAACTGATGCTGCTACTGCGCTGCGTCGTCTTCTTCTTCTTTTTCTTTTTCGTGGTGCTGCTGTTGCTGTCGCCGACGCAAAGGCGAGTGCGGCTCTGACTCGGCTTCTCCAAGAATAGAGTCCGCGATCCATCTCGCGCGCGCAAGTTTCGCCCCCGAGGAGCCGGCAGTGTAAGAAAGAGAGAGAATAACGCATATATACATACACAAGACAGGGACAAACGTGAGGGGAGTCGGATTGGTCTATATATATACACCGTACACGCATATATACAGCTCTCTCTCTCTCTCTCTCTCTCACTCTTTCTTTGCTGTCATGGGCCCTGCGCTTGTACCAAGACCAAAACGCCGGACTGCACGAAAAAAAGAAAGAAATCGTGGAAGAGGGGAATGAATGTATGCTGCTGTGGAGGAGAAGAGCTGGGAGAGACCAGCGCTGATGATCGGACCACCGGGTGTCCTTTGCGCCCATGGTCGGATATATATCGCGAGGGATTACTACTTTTTTGCGATTTTATTTTCAAAGTATTATCTTTTTTATTTAATTTTTTGCAATAGTAATAAATTTAATTTTATTTATTTTACTTTTTTTTTTATGATTTTAATAATTTAGCGGTTGACGAGATCTTGAATTAGTAGATGAAATAATTAAATGTAATAATTAAAAGTAATAGAATAAAATAAATACGTTAGCGGCTTGAAAATAAAAAAAATCATATTTTAGTGGATAAAGCTTATACATAAGTGTGATACAACAGACAAACGGAAAATTTATGTGTATTAAGTAGAACGAGTCGGATGTGGTAAGACCGAGACAGTATATATGTTAGTTGGTGTGTGTATAAAATCCGTTCCAAGTTATTTAATCAATTTTAATACATCGCAAAAATACTTTTCTAATTGCTTTTAATTTTTCACAACTGATACCCGTCAAATTTCATTTGAATAGTATGTAAATCTCTGCTCTATTAAATCAGACCACCCCCACCCGTATACGAAAGCATGCAAGCATTCACACAACACAACTTGAATCATTTCCAGAGAAACCTGCATTTTACAAGTGTTGCAAACTATACAGAGAGCACGTATACAGATATAAAAAGACTTTTTCTCTCGATATTTATATATACTTTTAATTAGTCACACGAGCAACAGTAGTAGCTAAAGGCAGACAAGCAAAAAAAAAAAATAAGAAGAAAAAAAATCGAGCTCCGAACTCGAAAGCACATTTCAAATATCGGAAACGTGTCGAGCATGACAACAGGCAGTTTTAAAATTAGTCAACGGCTGGTCGAAGCTGCTATATGTACAGGAGGGAGTTACATATTTTTTTTTTACTCCCAAGCAACAGCCGGCCAAGAAGAGTCAGTTTCTTCTCAGTGGTATTTTTCACATGCAAAAATCTACCGGCATCGCGTGGGCCCTAGCCGCGATACTATAATTGTTCGGCACGGTATCTTCGTACGATTCCACGCTACAATCTCTTTCTCTCTTTTCCTCGCATGTACGCGAGAAAAGTCGCGCGCCAAAAATTCGGAGACTCAAAGAAGAAAGAGAGAGGGAGGGAGCGAGGCCGCGCTTTTTCAAGAAATTCTCCACGTAATGCCCCGTGACCTGCTGGCCCACTAAACGGCTCTCCTCCTCCCTCTCTTCTCTCCTCCCCCGCCACCAGTAGCAGCAGCCACAGCAGTAGTAACAGCAAAGCCGCTGGCGCCCGAACTCCCCTGAGGAGCGGATCATTGACGGCCCGTCGTCGTCGGCCGCGAAAGTCAGCTCGAAAACCCGCGCCGTATATGGTCTTCTGACTCCGCGACGCTTACGCCGTCTTCGTCTTCCTCGCGCTAAAGCTTATCCACTGCCCTCGGTACGCACTCCTTCCATCTTACCCCCCCCCCCCCCCCCCCCCCCCCCCCCCCCCCCCCCCCCCCCCCGCTTACGCTGCTTACCCATATCCGTCCCAATCTCTTGTTGCCTTCAAACGCGCGATTGAGACTCTGTTTACTATACGCTGCAGAAATTATCGAATCGATACTTATAACTTTAAAACTTATGCTTTTTCTTTTATTTTATTTTTTTGATTGGGAAGTAGAGCAGAGATTGTCAAGTTGCTGAGATGGAAATTTAAAATTGAGCTTATCGTGAAAGTTGCGTAATATGTGGAGCGAAACTATGAGAATATCAATAAAGACAATATATTTGTTGTACCAAAAATATTTATAAATTTTTGTAACAAAACGTTTATTTGAAAAAACACTAGGCTTATATATCTTACGTAACTAGTAACAATGATATTTGCTCACGTCTATAGTCAAGTGTCAAGTCTTCGATATACGTTAACGGATGATGAGTGACGAAAACTGATCATGATAGCTGTGATAATGGTCTTGCGATTTTTGTTCAATGATTGATGGACATGATCACAGGAATGAAATGCCAGTCTTTTGTCAAGTCGTGCGACTTTTTGAGCTATTGCGACATTTTGAGTTTTATGCCTTTGTGCTCATCGTCACTTTGTGATCTGTAAAAGTATTTTGTTTTTTTTTTTTTTATAAATGCCTTCAAAAAATATTTGATAATTTTTTTTTATCAAAAGAGTCAATATATTCACTTGTTTATAGATTCGACTGCTTTTTTGGCCGCTTCATCAAGATCGTTGGCAGTTAAGATTGGAAGGCCAGACTCAGATAAGATTTTCTTTGCTTCATTAACATTTGTACCTAAAATTAATTTATAATATTTTTAATTTTGTTCAACATTTTAAAAAACTTCATAAATTATACGAACCTTCTAATCTTACTACTAGCGGTATTTTCAAACCCAAATTGCGGGCTGCTCCAACAATTCCGTTAGCAATTGTAGCGCAATTAACAATACCACCAAATACATTAACAAGAATAGATTTTACCTTTGGATCTGAAAAACCAATAAATAATGACAAACTTATTTTATTTAATTAAAACATTATTTAAAGTAAAAAAATTCCAACCTTCTGTCAAAATTCTAAAAGCTTGATAAACTTGATCTTCTTTAACACTACCACCAACATCCAAAAAATTAGCTGGTGTTCCTCCATTAAGTTTTATAATATCCATAGTAGCCATTGCAAGTCCAGCACCATTAACTAATTAATAACAAAATAATTTTATATAATTTTATTAATTATTCCCATTATAATGAAATAAAAAAGCTTAATTTAGATTTATACCTAAACATCCAATGTTTCCATCCATTCCAATATAATTCAAATTGAATTTTGAAGCATCTACTTCTCTTGGATCTTTTTCACTGTTGTCTTCCAAAGCAAAAATATCTTTTTGCCTGAATTCTGCATTATCATCAAATGATATCTTAGCATCTACAGCAATTACTTGACCATCCTTAGTTTCACACAGAGGATTAATTTCAAGTTGCAATGCATCAATATCAATAAATAATTTCCATAAATTTTGCAGTTGATTAATTGTCTTCTCTTTAATTTTTTCTTCTTTGAAACCTAAAAACTCTGCAACTTTTGTAGCAATTTCATTGTCAATGCCATTGTAAATATCCAATGGAATAGTCATAAGTTTTTCTGGAGTTTTTTCTGCTACAGCTTCAATATCCATACCACCAGCAGGCGATGCTATTAAAACAGGGCCATTATATGACCTGTCCATAAGTATGCAGACATACGTCTCTCGAGTAATATCTACAGATTCAGCAATCATTATCTTTTGCACTAAGATACCATCTTTTGACGTTTGCTTGGTTATTAAACGATGACCCAACATTTTCTCCACATATTCTGCCACAGATTTTTGGCTAAAAGTAAAAATATTTATGTAAATTTCAAATTTATTTTAAAATTAACATAAATAAATAACTACACTCACTCTCTGGTGATTTGAACACCACCTTTAAATCCATTGTCAAACCAGCCTTTGCCTCTGCCTCCAGCTAAGACTTGTGCTTTTACAACATACTCATCAGCCTCTGTAATTACATAATACTAATGTAATTATTTTCTAATAATCATTTTTTTTGACATATTTAAAATAATTTAACTATCACTCAATTTTCTAATTTAACATCTTAAATCTTTTCAATAAAATCCAATTTAAAAAATCTCAAACAAATAAAACTTAGAAAAAATTAATTTTGAAATAAATAATAAATAATAACGTACGCAATGTTTTAAGGGCCGGCATTGTATTTTTGACATCATCGACGATAGCAAAGTTTTGGACCGCAACACCAGAATCTCGGAGCAGCTCCTTACTCTGGTACTCCAGCAGATTCAAATTCCTCACGGGTATCAGTACACGTGCCTGTGATACTCCTTTCAATCTTCTTCCCCAGGAAGCAAGAGCCTTGCGTGCTAAAAAGCTGGACATTTTTTAACCTTCACAATATTTTGTCTTCTTCTCGCTTTCTTTCTTTCACTCTGCCAAGTCTGTTTTTCTTTATTGAAAAAAAAAAGAAGTTGATGATTGCAGCTGCGATCGGGACTCTCAATCAACGACAGCTACTTAATTAAACAAGGCCACTGCAAAAAAACACTCGCAAATAAAGCCCGTGTTATCTCGACCGGCAAGTGGTGATCTTGGAGTTGAGATATGTAAGTACGGCGGGGTCGCGATCTTGCACACACTTGAAAGCACGCACGCAAAACAACGTGCGTTTTTTACTTATATTGCTGCTTTGTTTTTTTTTAATTCTTGACTAACCGGCAGAGCCAGCTGCTTCTCCGCCTACGCTTTTTTTCTCTTTTTTACTGCAACGCGCAGACTCCAGAAAAGCAGTGCTTACAAACTTAGCGGCACTCGATGACACGAATTCACACTCACGCCGCAGCAGAAAAATAAAAACATATGGCGGCCTGCTGCTATTTCAGCTGACAGTAGGGTTAAAGGGCTGCGCTTTATTGTTATGTTTGCGTAGAGAAAAAGCTTCAGATTTTTTATTGTTTTATTTTGTACTTGCGCCTTGCTGGCGAAAATTGAGTGACAATGGTACCCAAAGAGGGTAGCGACATAGAATTGGAGGACGTACCTGTACCGGAGCAAAAGGTCTACTCCCTGGAAAGTAAGTTGAATCCCGATGACTATGCTTAACCTTAAAATTACTCTGTTTATTTTGTCACATATGCCGACTGCTTTCTAATTCGATTTGAATTATTATACTTTTTGTTTATTTTGTTTGTCATTATTCTATCTTTTCTGTGATTTCAGTACTGAAAATAATCAAGGAAGCCCAGCAGCAGCATGGCCTGCGACACGGAGATTATCAGAGGTACCGTGGCTACTGTTCTCGACGTCTACGACGACTCCGAAAGGTTCTCAAAGTTCCTCAAGGAGACAAACGGCATTATAAGCGACGAGACATCGTTGCGAATATGGTCAGCGATGACAAGTTTTTACAAATACCTTTGACATTGGCTGAGAGAGCCTGGAGTTATGCTATGCAACTACAACAAGAGGCAAATACAGAGGACAGGAAAAAGTTCCATCTGATATCAAGGCTGAGGAAAGCAGGTGCTCACGCTTTGGAATTACAGCAGCTTATTGAGGTAAAGTCATCTGTAATTAATATTTGATTATAAATTTTATAAGTCATTCTTATTGACTAGCAGTTTCAAGAGATAAGTAATAAAAGTATTAAAATTATATTAAATTTTGTAGAGTGTTAATAGTGATGCACGTACCAAATTGGAAGCTCAAGCATATGTTGCATACATTCAAGGATCTATTGATTTTAAACTCAAATCCTGGGAGCCAGCAATGAAGAATTTTCAAAAGGCACAAGTTATCTATGAAAATCTTGCTAAGGCATTGCCAGAACACGAACAGATTATTTACAAGTCTCGTGTGGATGAATTGGTTCCAAATCTAAGATATTGTGCCTATGAGATTGGTGACACATCTGCCATTGATGATCTTATGCAAATGAGAGGAAAATTAGGAGGTGACTTATTGAACAATTTAGATTCTCTTATTTCGCAAACTCGCGAAAAACAAGTAAGCTCAGAGGAAATATCATGGCGCGGTAAATCCTGTGGAATTGCTCCTCCAAAAGCTGCAGCCTTACTTATAGCTGATTCAAGATTAAACAGTACATTGGAAAAAGCCAGTGGAAATGAAGCTAAAATCGATATACTTGAAGCGCATCTTATTGATTGCAAAGATGCTATTGCTGCTGTTCGTGAAAAGTTTAAAAATGAATTAAAAAGCAAAGATTCAGACAAAGCTCCTCAGCATCTAATTTCATATTTACAATATATCAGACTTTCTCGCACATTAGAGAGAAATTTGATTTTAGTTAAAATAGCTGAAGAATCTGAAAAAAGTAAGTCACAGGATATTGTAAGATTGTATGAAGCTGCTCTTCACAATCTTGTTGAAATGTCACAGCTGCAAGATGATGAGAGCTTTTTGCAAGAGCATGATGCTAAAACTAAAAGTTACAGAGCATTTCGTTGTTTCTACTTGGCCAAATCCTTGGCAAATCTTCACAGGTGGCGAGAAGCTATGGCTCTGTATCAGAGATCCTTGCAGCATGTTAAAGATGCCATGGAGCATAAGTCTCTTTTACCTGACAGCTTAAAGAAAGATTTATCAAAGTTAGAATCTTTAATTGAAGGTGCTCAGTGTGCAGCTCATGCACATAGTGTTCTTGAAGATGGTCAAGAAGAAGATTCAAGTGTCAATAAACAAGTAAAGAGCAAGAAAATTCTTTTAGAACGATTACATGAATATGTAGAGGATCCTGCATTGTTAACAAAACAACCAAACATTTGTAAAATCCCACCTCCTATGCAAAGTATTCCTTGTAAACCATTATTCTTCGATTTAGCGTTCAATATGATTGAATTTCCCGACTTGTCGGATAAATTGCAAGAGCAAGATAAAAAAGGGGAAAAAAGTGGTCTTGCTGGCCTGGTTAAAGGACTCTGGGGCTGGGGTAATAAGTAAAATTTTGCTATTTTATTAAATAAATGAATTTATATTTAAAAATAAAAGTATTTTCTGTTTTTACTTTTCTTAAAGTATGTTGATATCGTTATCACCAAAATAAAATTTTCAATTTAAATAAAAAATAAGTGTGTCAAATTTTTGTCATTTCATATAATAATCATATAAGTTTGCATATCAATAAGTTGGTAGCATTGATATAATCATTTTTTTCTCGACCAATCGGAATACTAGATCAACCGATACTTGTTCGAAGTTGTGACGTTCTATTCTCGTCCAGTAGTCAGTAAAATAGCGTGTGGTTTGATCAAGTTCAACGACGATATCAGTCTTGCCCGTTGATAGTATGTGTACACATCGTATGAGCACGTGCTCTTGTTAAATCTTGCCTGGAGATCACGCGGCAACATTATAGTTTTGCCAATTACAATCAATTAAAGATAATATAATATTTCCATAGTAAAATTAAGTTTTCAAATTTAAAATAATTTTAACGCAGTACACATAATAGAATATGAAAATGGAGTTGAAAGAAATAGCGACTTCACTTTTTGACGTTGGAGCTGTGAAATACGGAAACTTTGTGACGAAAGTTGGCCTTCAAACTCCAATTTACATCGATTTAAGAGTAATTACTTCTTATCCTAAATTACTGGTAAGTTTATTCTGCTTTCTACCTGTTTATCATTGGGCTTAAAAAAAATGAGTTTTTAATTTTTTCTTAACACATTTTTTTTTCCATTTTAAATTTTTCAGGCTAAAATATCAAAAGCCCTATGGGAAATTCCATTTGACAAAGAATGTCACCACATCTGTGGAGTTCCTTATACAGCCTTACCTATTGCTACTGCAATTTCAATAAAATCAGGAATATCAATGTTAATGAAAAGAAAAGAAGCTAAATCATATGGCACAAAAAAAATGATTGAAGGAAAATTTAAAACAGGAGACAGAGCAATCATAGTAGAAGATATTATAACTAGTGGTTCAAGCATACTTGAAACTGTTAAGGGTTTGGAAGATGAAGGTCTCAAGGTCAATACTGCTCTTGTGATTGTTGACAGAGAGCAAGGTGGTAGAAAAAATCTAGAAAATGCTGGAATCACTGTAAAAACATTATTTACTATTACTCAGCTTATTGATTATTTGTATGAAGCTGGAAAATTAAGTGCAGAATCTGTTAAGGTAGTCAAAGATTACATTAGTACAGTTCAAGCTCCAATAAAAGTGGAGTATGACAACAGCCGCTTAGTACAAAACTTTACAGCAAGAGCTAAGGTTGCAAAAAATTCAGTAGCTGCAAAGCTATTTAAACTCATGTCTGAAAAACAGACAACCCTTTGTTTAGCAGCTGATTTTACAAAATGTCAAGAAATTATTGATCTTGCTAATGTAGCTGGTCCACATATTGCTGTCTTGAAAATGCATGTTGATATTATAGAAGATTTTGATAAGAGTTTTATACAAAAAATTAAAAGCATTGCTGATAAGTACAATTTCTTAATAATGGAGGATAGGAAATTTGCTGACATTGGCCAAGTTGTTTCTTATCAGTATAAAAAAGGAATATATAACATTGCTGAATGGGCAGATTTAATTACAGCACATCCAGTACCTGGAAGTGGAATCATTCAAGGAATCCAAGATGGCCTTGAAGGAGTTACAGAAGATAGAGGAATTTTTCTAGTAGCAGAAATGTCTTCACAAGGAGCCTTAACAACAGGAGATTATGTTGAATCAGCAGTTTCACTTTCTAAAGATTCAAATATGGTTGCAGGTTTTGTTTGTCAAAAGCACATATTTACAGATCCTGGCCTTATCCAACTCACACCTGGTGTTCAATTAACCAAATCAAACGATAATTTAGGACAACAGTACAATACTCCACAAAGTGTTGTTGAGTCAGGAGGAGATTTAATTGTTGTAGGCAGAGGAATCACCCAAGCCAAGGACAGATTAGCTTCAGTTTTAGAGTATAAAAAAGTCCTTTGGGAATGTTACGAAAATAGAATTGGTCATTAATGTAATCATAAAAAAAATTGCACTAAAAGTAATTAAAAATTGCAATGAATTGGTTAAAATAAAAGTAGTTGATTTTATTTTATATTTTTGTATCGAACAAATATTTTTATATAAAAATGAATTTGTACAAAATAAAATTTGAAATATAAATTTAAAAATTTAATTAGACTTCCTTACTTTTCGTTATTTCTTCCACTAATTTATAAAAAACTTGTGCTATTTGACTATCTGGATGCATTTTTAAAACACTTTGACCTTTATCTGCTAATTTACCAATCTTTGGATCAATAGGTATTTTAGTTAAAAATGGAACTTTGACCATTTCTGCAAGAGATACTCCACCATTGGATGAAAATATATTTGTGCATTCCTGTAAACAAATATTTAATTAGTAGAAGTTTATAAAGTACTCTTATTTTATAATTTATATACTTACAGAACATGTGGGACAGACAAAGCCACTCATATTTTCAATAATACCAATAACTGGAATATTAGTTTTTTTACAAAATGTTATTTCACGCAGTACATCATCAACTGCAACTGCTTGTGGTGTTGTAACAATGATTGCACCATCACATTTAACATTTCTAAAAAAAATACATAATTTTTATTTAACTCTTTATCATATTATTATTTTTTCTTGCAGAGTCACGTGACTCTTAGTCACAGTCATGTGCATTAAATATAAACTCAATCATACATGATTATGATCTGACCTAAATTATATAAATGAAAAAGAATAAAGTATACTTGCCTTAAATTCTCCATAACAGTTATATGTTCATCTGAAGTACCAGGTGGAGTATCAATAATAAGATAATCAATATCCTGCCATGCAACATCTTCTAAAAATTGTTTTATCATACTTGTTTTTTTAGGACCTCTCCATACTACACTATCTCCTCTATTTTTTAACAAAAAACCTATGGACATAACAGCCAGCTTTTGTTCATTGTCTGCAAATACTGGAACCCACCTGTTGCATAAATAATGTTATTTAATTTCTTTTTTTTTTGTAATTTTTAAATTGAACTTTAAAGCAATTTACAAACCCATCGTTTGACTGATGAACATCTTTATCCTCTAAATTTAATAAATAGGGTATACTGGGCCCACATAAATCAACATCCAAAATGCCTACCTAAAAATGAAAATGATTATTATTATTATTAAAACAAAAACGACTCTTGTCAACAATAGCCATAACCTTTGGCTAATAAAAAAGAAACAACTCACTTTAAAACCGGATTCTTTGAGTGCAAGCGCAAGTTGCGAGCTTACAGTTGATTTACCCACACCGCCTTTGCCCGACAACACTAAAAGCACGTGCTTTACGTTCTCCAGCATCTTACCATTAGCATGAATCAAGAGACAAACGGTGAATGTTACTCCACCGGCTCTTCAAATGTTATCGTATCAATCTTCGATTCGACATTCAATCGACACACTACTGTATATAATGTACTCCTCACACGTTACAAACGCTGGAGTGGAGGGGAGAAAGTGTTGTTGCACATAATCATACGGCAAAATTGGCAGTCATCGTTGTGTGTGCGCCGATCAGCTGATCTCTGCTGCTCCAAAACAAGACAATAAAAGTAGAGTGGCAAAAAATGTGCCTCTACGGTAAAGTTCTCTTGCGTCTTTTGCTGTGTGCCTAGTTGACAGGCTCTTACTTCAAACTCCGATTGTTTTCTCAGTTTTGTCTTGGATCCAGAGAGCCTGAAGTCCTCGAAGCTTTGGGAACTTAGTCAACTTTGAAGGTTAATTTTTAGAATATTCTTGAAAATTCATTATTCAAAAGAACTGCTTATTACGTTCGTTTTTAATAATCGATAAATTTACCAAATTTTTTTAAAAATTTTTTTAATGGTTTAATCAAACAAAAATTATTTATTTTTTTATTTTAATTTTGTTCTAGTGAAAAATCAATAAAGCTCTAATTTAAAAATGAGGAGGAAACCAGGAGTTGGAGCAATTCATAAACAAAAATATGAACAGGAACGATATAAAGATAAAGGGACAGAGCTGCAGGAAAATCAATTTGAACAGATGACTAAGCAGATGGAAACATTTCGAATAAACCTGGAAGAATTTGCCTCAAAACACAAAAACGAAATAAAAAAGAATGCACAATTCAGGCGACAATTTACAGAAATGTGTGCATTGATTGGTGTAGATCCTTTAGCATCTGGGAAAGGTTTTTGGTCAGTTTTAGGTATTGGAGATTTTTACTATGAATTAGCAGTTCAAATTGTTGAAGTATGTCTAGCAACAAATTATAAAAATGGTGGCTTGATATCTTTGGATGAATTAAGGGATCGATTAGTCCAAGCAAGAGGAAGACGCAAGGAGCATCAAGATATAACTAATGAAGATTTGCTGGCATCTGCTAAAAAACTTAAAATTTTGGGAAATGGATTTTCTGTTGTGCCTATTAGTAAAGGTAAATATTTGGTACAGTCAATTCCAGGAGAATTGAGTATGGACCACACAGCTGTTTTACAGCAGACAAATAATGCCGGAAATGCCTGTATTTCAAAGTCTTTATTACAAAAAGAATTAAAATGGGAAAGTGAAAGAGCTCAAAAGGCACTGGACCATATGGTAAAAGAAGGATTAGCTTGGATTGATAAACAAGCTGAAGATGAACCATTATATTGGTTCCCAAGCTTGTTTACAGCATGCATTGCTTCAAAAACATAAAACTATGGACAATATCACCATTAAACAAACTTCAATCATTGTTTTACTATTAGAGATATAATTGTATTTTATATATGTAATAGCAAATTTTTTTTTAAATCTCACATTTTAAATCATTATTTTATATAAATATAAAACTTTTCGAGTTTAGAACTAAAAATACACTATTAAGATAATAATTTATAAAAAAGTAAAATACTGTTGTTGAGACATTGGATAAAAATACAATATGTATGTATTTTTAAATAAATTCAGTCGATCTTTTGATACTATTAATATATTTACATTAAGTAAATGTCACCTTGCTTCTGTATCTGCTCTGTAGTTTTGAACCATTTGTGCATTGGTTCGAGCCAGTAGTTGCTGATAAAAGAGTAATTCCTTTGCTAACTCATCATTTTGTTTTTGTAAGGCACTTATTTTATTTTTTAACTCTTGAGAACGTTTTTCAAATTTAGAAGTAAGTAGATTAGCCTCTTCTTTCCATCTGAAAGTTTGAACAAAATTTTTAAATATAAGTAAAATATAAAAAATTTGTTTTTATTTTAATATATTAATTGTACAATTTTTAATATTACTTATTGCTTAATTGTTGGTGAGTTTCAACTACTTGAGTTAATTCTTTGGTTTTCTTATCATACTTTTCTTGAATAGCTAAAATATTTGTTATATATTCAAAATTCATCAAGCTGAAAAATAAATTGTTTCTTAACATGATTGCAAGTAGTTTATAAAAATCAATAATAAATATATTTACGTTTGCTGGCCAGTAGTTTTTCTATTTAATGTATTATTTGAAAATATTCTTGATTCATTAAAAACAACTTCAGTACTAACAATTTTGTCTTGCAAATCTCGAATTTTGTTTTCAAGGAGCAATTTTTCTTGATTCCGTTTTTGTAATTCTTTGTCAAAAGATACCTCTAGCGTATGAAGATTGGATGCTAAGTTATCTTTATCAATAAGCGCACGAGAAAGTTGTCTTTCAAAGTTTAAACATTTATCCATAATTTCTCTAGTACGGTCATCTGCTTCTCTAACATGATCTTCTACATCTCTACAGCTTTGCATATTAATACGCCTCAGTTTATCACTAGTATTTGATAATTTTTCTTGTAAATGTTTAACTTGACTTTCTAAGAAATGTATTCTATCATCATATACTACTTTAACCTGTTCTTCTTTAGATTGTAATTTGTAATCTTTTTCTTCTACTCTTTGTTCTAAATTTGAAATTCTTGCACATGATTTTTGAGCAAAATTATCTGAACCTAATCTTGCTCTTTCTAACTCTTCTTCTATTAACTTACATTCTCTTTGTGATCTATCAACTAAGGTATTCTTTTCTCTTAATTCAGCTTTTAACTCCTTAATTTCTAGCAAATACTTTTTAACATTTTTATCGTAAGTTTCTTTGGCTTTTGATATTTCTTTCTCAAAACGACTAGTACACTCTTCAGTTAACTTAGTTAAGCAATTTTCTAGCCTCATTTTTTCTTCTAAGATTCTTGCTTCTCTTCTCAAAATATCTTCTTTTTCTTTTACAGCTGACTCTACCAAAATGACAGCTTCTGACACTTTACTTTTGGCTTCGTAATCTTTGAAAATCATTGTATTTGCAAATTTTTGTGCATCTTTTAATTTTTCTTCAACTTCATTCTTTAATTTTTTCATCTGCTCCAGTTCTCCTTTTGTACGATTCCAATTTTCTTTTAAAATCTCTAATGTTTTATCATGTTGTCTTTCTTTCTCTAAAATCTGTTGTTGAATAATATTTAACTGCTGGACTAGATTATCTTTTTCTTTGGTCAATTGATCAATTTTGTCTTTACTTTTTTCCCACAATACTTGTTGTTGAAAATGATTTTCCCTAGCTTCTGTTAATTTCACTTCCAACATTTTTATGGCTTCCGAGTAAGTTTCTTTGACATTGTGTACTTGTTCTTGATAATATTTTATGTTTTTACCTCCATTAGTAAAAGTTTTGAGCTCCTCTTCTAAAACATCAATGGCTTTCAGAGCCATTTGCCAAAGTTGGACAACAGAATCTTTTTCTGTTTGCAAAACTGCGACTTGTTTTTCAAGATTTGCAATAGCTTCTTTACTGTTTGGATCATCTTTACAGTTTTCATGATTATATTCTGTTAAAAAATGCTGTAAATTTTCAGAGGCACTTTGATTTTCTTGACGAAGATTTTCGATTTCTAAACGGAGATTTCTTTGTTCTGCCTAACATTAAAGGCCAGTATTATTACATTGAAAAACAAAATTGATTATTAAAAAAATAATTTGTTCAAATTATATACTTTACCTTGCAACTGCATAATTCCTCTTTTAAGATTTTTACAATAGTTTCGTATTCATGAAAGACGGAATTATGATCGAAGAATCTAAAATAATTAGCATTAATTTAAATTTAACAAGCTTCAACAAATAAATACCGGAAGTTTAAGTTAACCTACAACTTACTTATATCGAAGTACGGCTTCTTCCGTATCGACCATTGATTCTTTAAGCATTTTTCACATTTATCTGCACACATTTATAACAAACATTTATTTAAATTGTATAAAAAATTGTAATTTTCGAGTAAGCGTCTTTGTTTACATGTGTACATTTCTATTGTTTTGAAAAATACGTCTGCTATAGCGACGTTGCGATATGATTACGAACTTTCATTAAACATCCAGCAGATGACTCTCACTAGTGATAAATTTTCAAAAAAAATTTTTTTTTTTTTTTTTTTTTTTTTTTTTTTTTTATGTATTTTCTAATTTTATAACTTATTTAAAATTGAAAAATTTATTTGAAATTATCTTTTCTGTGAAATAATGAATCATTAATATTTAATTGTTGTATCAGTTCTTTAAGGATAAGAAAACTAAAGAATCACATATCTTCCTTAAACAATTATTTTTAAACTGCAGCGTAGATAAGCTAATAAAAATCAGAAACAATAGGTATTTCAAATGAAATTTAATCAATCAACAATAAAATTGTAATAAATATTATTATTATTAAATATCACTCGTAATTTATAAAAATTACAAAAAAAAAAAAAAAATCAGAAAAAAATTTTCAATTTGCAGATTACAAAAAATTCATAAGTTTGTCGTAGGTATCTATCTTTCATCGAGTGCTCTTATTGAATTGTGCGTAAAATTCTTTGCTCGGCTGATGTTTATACACATGACGATTCAAGTAATCTTGATACGATTTTTGCTGCTGGGCAAGTTGACAATTTTCATCAGCGATCTGCTTACTTAAATTCCTGCAAAATAAAAAAAAAAAAATTAGAAAAAAACAACGTAAACTCGTGATAGTCGCGAGCTTTTCTATCGTAAATATTTATTAAGTTAATGATTATTTACGCTCTTCTACGATCTAGCTCTCGCTGATAAGATTCAGCAGCTCTGGCGTTTTCGTTCATCAATTGATTCCACTCCTCGTTCCTTAGGCTCTCCTCCTTTTTCATTCGTTGCAATATGAAAAGATAAATAAAATCATAACACGTTGACAGTTCAAAAATGATAAATAACAACAATAAAATAAATCATCTCTCGCAGCATGAATCAGCCATAAAATTAACAATAACAATAATATTTTAAATTACAAGTATGTACAACCTTGTCCTTTTAAGCAATACAATACACAAAAGAGAGAAAGGCGTTCTCTCAATCACCTGTATCTCCAGCATCTGTCGAGCCTGTTCGTCTCGGAAGATCTGCAGCTCTTGCGAGGTCATGCCCTTGTAGCGGGTGGCTAAGGTCCTGTTGGGTCCACAGGCGCTGATCGCTTGGTCCTTTGATTCATTAAGGAATTCGCCGGTCACGTGATTGTAAATTTCCGCGCGACTGTCCTCGTCTTCCTGGGCTGCCTGGCAACGACGGCGATGTTCCTGCTCCTCCGCCTACGAATTATAAGAATATTTCGAGGACGTCCAACGATAAATAATTAATTAATTAATTAACGCGTGTGTCGCGTCAACCTTTCCCTTCCTCCCTCCTTCTTCGCTTCAATTTAACCCTGAGACTTCCTACTCCGTCATCACAGCTCTATATAGGTACTTGATTTGCCGAGCCGATAAGATGCAATTACGCGCCCACGCGAACTTGTATACCTATAGTCGTTTGTGCTCCGTAAAGTTGATAAGAACTTTCACTTAAATTAATGTACGTATACGTATAAAGGTAGTACCAGCCAAAAATAGAATTCATATTTATTCGGTTACTGATTAAAATTTTTTTCTCACACATTAGATTCTTTATTTTTATATAAAAAAAAAATAAACTAGATAAAAAAAAATAAAAATGTATAAATCTTACCAATGCCCGATTAAAGCTAGCAGTAGCCTGACTGAGTCTCCTTCGGCATTCGCGTTCCATCCGATCCAGTGCAACCGCTCGGGCATCCCTGCCAATCTCAGCTTCCCGGTACCTGCGCTCAGCCTCCTCTCGCTGTTTTTCCGCCAACCTGCGCTCCTGCAGCTGTTGTCGTGTCCAGCTTTGCATCTGCTCCCGTTGGGCTTTTATTCGGATCACTCGGTTTTCATCTTCTCCTTCAAACCTGTAATTCGTACATTCTGACTCTTTTTTACTCTAACTGGTTGATAGTCGCTTTTACCCTTATTATTTTTTTGTGGGTGACCGTTGTAAGATAATTTCGCGCTACAATGCTTTTAGCATCGGTAAATGACTCAGCTATTTTTTTCTTTCGTTACTTGACCTCTGTTTGCTTTCTTTCTCGTCTTCTCTCGTTTTTATTTTTTTCTTTTTCAAGTTGGAGAGAAAGAGAAGAGAGAAAGTTTGAATGAGAATGGAGATTTGCAAGCTGCTAAAGAGAAGAAGCAAGGAGAAATTTTGTTTACGCTAAAGTCCAGGTACCTTTGCGCAGAGGAGGGCCCCAGATTCTCGTAAGGTTCGGTAAGTGGCTTTGATTTTTTCAAGAGCTCTGGATCGTAAAGATCAAAGTCCCGGCGAAACTCGGGTTTTTGGTAAGTCTGGCGAAATGCGTCGATCTCCTTGTTCAGTTTTTTCCTCTCCTGTAGCAAAAAGAAAGAAAAAAGAAGGAGAATATAAAAGGAAAAAAAAATCAAGGCTGAAGATTTCGAATACTTTAATTTAAAAAAAACGGAGCAATACTTCATCCTGCTGTCGCTGAAGTAGAATAGCTAGCTGGCTGCTTCTCACTAGGGCCTTGTCTAGACGACATTCCTGTTCTCTTTCCAAATCGCGTTGTCGTCTCTTCTCTTCGACTTGTTTATCCAGGTAGTCTTTGTCTACCTGCAAGCAAAATAACTCTCAAACTTTTAAAAACCAATGTTTTTTTTACCTCATAACCTCTCGATTATCAAACTATATAAATACCACAAAATCAAATTAAAAAAAAACTCATAATCATACGTAGATAAATTAAAATTTTCCTACCCCAATAACGCGAACGCGAGCATTAAAAATTCGAGCTTTTCGAGCCTCTTCGATCTGCCGTCTGCGTTCGATTGCCGCAGCTACTCGATCCTGGGCCACGCACTTTTGCAAATCCAGCATCATTGATTATTAAAATTCCAGATTTAAAGTTACAATTTCTTTTGGAAGAGTAGCAGATAAATTGGGCCGCGGGGGCGGCCGCGACAGTTGGTTCCCCAAAGAACTTGGACGCCTACTACTGGTTTGTTCAATGAATGCAAGCGCACATGTGTGCGTGTATACGCGCGTTGCTATGGTTCGTTTGGATTATATCCCAATCTCAATTATTCCAGAATATTTTTTTGTCTCGTGTTTAGTCTATAGGATAAAGACTGAAATTCCCAAATTTTGGGTTGTGGCTTGAGATGTGGGACGCGATGTTGACAGATTATGTGCAGCGTCGTTTTATGTTTATTGCTTAACTTCAATTAATTATAAATAACTCTATTGAATTTAATATGTGATAATTATATTTAACACCGCTAGATATAGAGTTTTAAAAATAATATTCAAGCAACACTACGTCGCTTTATATTTATCTATTACCTAGGTATATGTGAAAGTATTAATAAGTATATGCTACCTTATTTGTCTAAAAACAAATTCTTTTTTTTTTTCATTATTTTTTAAATAGATTTCTGTAGAAAATTATAAGTGGTATTGAGAAAAATAAAGAAAAATCAACGTATTTACAAGCAACTATTATATACATGTACGTGTACATATACGTAATTTTGCATATAGCAATAATCATTCGCGTAATTATAGGCTAAACTTTGTGTTCCGGTTTATTCTGAGATTAAGATTTTTCACGTATGTTATGTTCTACTGCAGATTTATAAGTAGACCCCAACAGATTTCCGTGTATAGTAAGTTATTTCCTGGAGTTTATATGTTCGGAGATTATGTGAACTTCATTCCGCAATGAAAAGTTGCCAAGTTATATAACATAATATATAGGCAAAGTAGCAGAAGTGGTGGTAAAGTGATTGTCTCGTCTATTTTTCTTTTTCTTTTTTTTTTTCTTTTTAAAGTGGTAGGTATGTAACAGACATATATTTTTAAGTAAGAAAAAACTTTCGATTCTGTATAATGAATAGAAAATAAAAAGAATGGATTAAAAATGGAACAATGTAAATTTAAATTTTTAAAAAAGAAAAAGAACGATTAAATGTATAATTTAACAATATAACGATAGGTATGATAAGTGTAATGACAGATTTTGACATTAATCAAAAATTCTTTTTGATCAAATAATAATTATTCTTAGAAGATCATACATTAATACATTTCGTGTATATTTTTCAAAAAAAATCGCGGAAACATCTGTTTAAATATTACCGAAAATAAAAGAAAAAAAAAAGAAAGAAAGATCAACGGTTGCTTCTTAAAAAAAAAAAAGTAATCATAGTGGGCAAAACCCATTAGTCCCATAACAAATGCTCTAGTTTTGATAATCAAAGCAGCCAAAACAAAATTTAAAACTGCAACTGGAGAAGATATACCCACGTTTTCGTTGTCGTCGTCGTCGTAGTTTTCGTATATAAAGTGACGTCATTGACGAATTGGGTTTGCCTCTCAGCTCTCGCATACAGCAGCAAAAAGAAGTGCTCTTGTCGCTCTCTCAGTCTTTCGTTGCGGTTCACACACAAACCCACCCACATATAAGCATACTCGCGGTTTGTATATACATACATACACACAACAGAATAGAGCCGGGTTGGGTGAGATTGAGTGGGGGTGGGGTGGCGCGCGATTGGGAGTTGTGGGAGAGTCGGGCAGCAGTGCAAGAAGCGCGAGAGTAAGAAAGACGCTAGCGGTGGCGGCACCGGCAGACATTCAGTCTCGGCCCGGCGCTCACCCAGTACGGACGGATTGCTCGACACATAACCTGCTAAAAAGTATAAGAAGGTATATATACCTACATACACATTCACCCAGCTGTCCTGTCCTGCTGCTACTGCGGCATATAGCGCATATTCGTAAGGTATACCTTTACTGCACAGCCGTAAGTAAGGATATTATTATTGTTATTATTATTCTGTAGCTGCACGCAAGCGCAGATCTTTTCTCTTTCTCTCGCTCTCGTATAGTCTTAGTGTCGTTGGTGGCTCCTGCTGGTTTTTGTGCTATCACGAAGTCTAGAGCGGTGCAGTGCTAAGATAATACACTGCCCATATAGCGTAGCCATCGAGAAAGAGACACATAAAAAGGGAGAAAGAAGAACGGAATGCTAGAGAATAAATAAGTATATAAGTAACGTCGTGTGCATCTCAAGGGAAAAATCATGCGCGACTAGGCGCTTGTCTGCGACGCTACACAACGAATACCTATATATACGCGGCTGCTATAAAGCCCAGTGAAAGGGAAACGCTCTCTCTCTCTTTCTTGACTATTCAGTAGTAATAGCAGCGTGCCTGCTGCAGTTTGCTCATAGAGCAGGAAGACCGTGTAGGTATAGATAAAATAGTGTTTGTGATTGTGTGTAGTGCATATAAACTGGCCCATCAAGTGGCTCAAGTGCATAAGTATAATTGCAGTGCATTAACATTAACATTTGTAACAATAAAAAGAGACAAAGTTGGTAAAAAATAAATTGTGGTGTGTGCGTTGTTGAATTATAACCCTCTGACTGGCCGGGGCCTCGTGTACAGCAACTCTATAATCATTAGACAAAAAGGAGGAGGAAGAGAATCGCACGAGAGTATATACATGCAACTAGAGTATAGTTGCTATGAGACAACCTGCTGAACAATGAGCTGCAGCGTGAAGATCTCAAGCGCAAAGAGCTGGAACGGCTCGCAGCGCAGGATAAACGCCCTGGCAGAGGAGAGCGCGGTTGTTCAAGCTGCCGCTGCAACAGCAATAGGACCAAGTGCCAGCTGCCCAACGCTGGGCCCGCTTCAGCCCCTAGTAGCCGCACCCGCGCAGGCGCATCAAACTTCACAACAATCAACATCACCCCAGCATCATCAACAACAACAGCAACAACATGTCCTACGTCAAGCCAAAACTATTGCAAGCAGACGAGGCGAGGATGTTGGCAAATTGATGAGATACGTCGATGAGAATATCGTCGGCAAGAATGGCACCTTTTTAGGACCCTTTGGACGTAGGAAAGGTGAGTTTGTTGTTGTTTTTATTATTTTATATTTATTATGCAGATTATGTTTTGCTTTCTTTTTCTTTCTTTTTTTATTCAGTTGTGGCTTTACTTTTACCGAGCCACACTGACTGCCTGCTATACATCCAGATAAGATTAGGATATAATAAATAGATTTATCGGTCGACTCTGCGTTCGTTCGTTTCTTCGTTCGTTAGTACGTTAGGAGAGAGTGTCAGTCAGTTTATCGTTGACTTTTATCTGCAAGCTGTGTGAGATAAACTTTGTTTAATTGCGTTATAAAAAAAAAAAATCAAGTGTGTGTGTCTATGTGTATCTATAATACACTATTAAAAAGTTTATACTTGATTATAGGCAAAAAAATCTATACGTTATAGACTGTATAATCGTTTAGATGATAAAAAAGTTTAATAATCTCTACTAATATATTATCCGTGATTATCAACGAAATTCAGAAATCAATATTCAACTTTCTTCGATAACAATCCATCATTTCTCCCCCTCCCTCTCCGTACGTTGTCACTTGCAAAATTAACAAATCCACGCATTAGCAAAGTTAAAAAAAAGTTTGACCGATTAATCGTTATATTTTTAAAAACTTTCTTCAACTAGAAGTCGACAAAGCGTCGAAGAAACGTTAATCCTCGAAACTTTGAGAAAATTCGAAAGCAAAACGTATATAAAGATGAAAAGAGAAGAGGGGGGTTTTAGATGTAGGGGGATGAAATATATAAGTTGGGCATTGAGCCAAACAAAGCGAGTGAGGGTGTGAGTATAGGTAATTTATATAGTAGGTATGAGTTGAAGTATATCGGTCGAACTTTTGAAAGCGAAAATAATATAATCCGAAACTGAGCTACTATCTACCTACTGCTTATACGTATATATAAATATATATATGTACAGGTAGTTCGCTTGCATATTAAAGTATACACCTCTCTCGCGTTTGTTGACCCCCTTACGTGCCGATGCAAATTAGCATACGTGCGAGGAGAGCTATATACTTGCGCACACACACGTATATATACTTACTTTTGCTTGTGGCACACACGCTATGTTCTAGACTCGCGGTTATGGAAACCTATGAAGCATATATATGAACAGCTTGGAACTCTCGCGTGCTGCTCGGATTACGAACTGCACTTGCAGTGTATGTATATATAAGTTAGGGGGAGGAGGGTAGCTGTCTCTTTCTCTTTCTCGATGCTTTTTGGAGCGAGCCTATACGGGTGTAGCTGGTATAGTTGTTGCCGGCCGGTTGGTAGACCGCGTTATCAGATACTTGGAAAGTATAACTCGCTTCACGCTTGCCGTTTATTTTTGCGGTATGAGTTGCTGTTGCAGCGTATATATAAGAGGGAGAGAAAAAGAAGGTATTACGTAAACGAGTGACGTGAATCGAGACCTGCAGCTGCAGCTACTGCACTCGATATAAATGTATTGCTTATGCTAATATACAAATTGTCATAATTATATTTGATTATTATTATTATTATTATTATTTTCCACGTGGTGGTAGATATTTTATATATAACAAATTTGTATATTTGAAAAAAAATATCTCACTTGTTTATAAAGTTGGATGTATTTTATCAGGCATGACTTAGCGTGTATAATATACGAATAAAAAAGCTCGCCTAAGAAAAAACTCATTAGCAATGCCAGCTGAGTAGTATAGTAGTGCGCTGGCGCACATATACACGCAAATAAATATGCATTACGGACACACAAGCCTCAATCGGTTTGTTTTCAAGCTTCTCTATATATCTGTCCGATGCTGCTCTTCTTTGAACATGAAAAAATCGAAGTTGAGCGCGATTCCTCGCGAGGCCGCGATGAAGTACGTGCTTCTATTATTCTCCCTCTCTCTCTTGAATACTCAGTTCTGAATTGAACCTATTGGCTGGATATGCTGGTACGTATCGAGCATGCATATATATGTATAATAAAGGACTGCTTGAAAGTCGCAATTGCGGATGAACTGGAGCACGTAAAGCGCACTGAATGAAATTATTATGTGCATTGGACAAGGATTTGGAATTTCAGGTAGTCACGTTTATCATCCAAGAGGCTGATTTTTTTTTACGTATGACTGAGCTTTTTTGATTGGTGGAATGGAATTTGGAATGTATATTTTAGATTATTTATAATTGCGGATTTTATACGAATCTTACCGATTATTCGTTTCGGTTATTGAGTTGAAACAGAATTTTTATTCAAATTTTAATTACAGTAATTGTATTGTAGATAAGGAAAATGTTAAAAGTTTGATGTGCTACCGTAAGAGAGAAAAAAAACATTCGTCGCGTGAGTTTTTGCGAGACATCATCAGCGATATTTTCAAGATAGCACCAAGAGATAAAAATATCCACTCGAAAAAAAAAAGAAAAGAATATTCGATATTTATTACTGTAATTTTTTTTTTCCCAGACGTCTTAATTGCACATCACGCGCATTTGACAACGAATAATTACACTTTGTGTAGTTCGTGCACGAACTGATAGTTCAATGATGGGAGGAGGGTATATATTTTTTGAAAAGTCTTTTTTTATGTAAGAGGAAAAAGAGAGAATATGATGACAAAGCGATGTGTAAATGTGAAAAGTGGAGCAGCAGAAGTGGCAGAAACTATATACTTGAGCTCGCACTACACAGCATCACTATATCTAGTCCGTATCTTTAAACGCGAGTCATGTGTGCAGCCGTAATCCTTCGCACACACAGCAAAAAAAGCGATATAATACATTTATATAGCCTCGGCGGCCGATAATATTGTTTAACATTTTGTTTTGAGCGATTAAAAAAGAATATGTAGCATGTATAACATTTGTCTCAGTTTTGATGAATATATACGTTGTGTAGATTTTCTTCTTTTGTATATATAGTATTTGTAACAAGACTATTTGCATTATTTGATTTGAGATAATTGGCTGTACATTTTTACAGCTATCATATCAATTTGTATCTTTTTTCAAACAAATGATTATTTTGATTTTTTTATTGTTTATAAATTATGAGCTTTCAAAGGTTCAATACTCTTTTTTTCTCTTGAATTAAATGTTTTTAATACAAATATACAGTTTGTACAGTCTTCAAAATATTACAACTAACTCATCAAAAAATAATAGAACATATTTAACTTTCTTTTTAAAAAATGAATCAGGGTATATATCATACGTTGTCGTCAATATGATTCATTTTTCTTTATCACCTCACACTTAGAAAGTCACAACGTATACAGAAAAAAAAAATTATTTTCGATAACATTATACTCTATAATATACTGCACGCATTCACATGTAGTTTTCAAAATATAAAATATAGTCGTCAACACAACAACAGCATCAGCAGCAGCAGTACAAATCTCAATTTCAAAAATTTTCCATTCGTGCAATTAATTTAGCGCGATTACTGTATCGTGCCGTACACACGTAATTTATAACTTGACGCAGACACGTGACAAGGGAACTGAAACTATTTTCACATATAAACAAATCAAGTCCAGATTTTCCTTAATCCAATAACGCATCTAGTCGAAATTTCCTCGTAATACCAACTCAAATAAATTTTTCAATTGAATTTTCTTTCTCTCTTTGCTCCGTCAAAAGTGCAGACCCGTCTAGTCGAACATACTCCGATGAACACAATTTGATATACATGTGTATACATACATGCATACCTAACACGGTAAACAATAAGCATGATCTTATCACGTGTATGCGCGTGCATCCCGATGATGAGCTTACATAATTTAGCGCACACACTCGCTTTACTCGCGCGACATTTTATAATATATTATTACGTGCACTGGGCTGGAACAAATTCGCGACATTTCACATATTACATGTTATATAGTCTGGACAATTGAGCAGCTGAGACACGTGCCTGTGCTTTTTTTTTTTACACGTAATAAGGAAAGGATTAATTAGGCATTAATGAATTAATTCAGACAAATTTCAAAGCTTTTGTAGTAGCTAAAAGCTGCAATCGAACTCTTAATAATTATTTTTTTTTTTGTTCTAATGCATTACGTAGGTTGGTGTGTCTCTTATTTCTGAGAAGTCTTATGGGTTACGTGCAATGACATCACGCGAACTTCTTTGTTGAATATATATCGAGGTGATTAAGTGATGTACAATGACCTAATCTTACTGTATAAGGCATACACATATATATATAAACGAGCATGAATATATATTTATACGCTTGATGAGGACGCGGCTCAAAACAAATGTCTGGTTATCAAACTTTTATTGCTCCCCCCCCCCCTCCCAACTTTTATAACTCAGTATTTCTTTGTATGCACCTTTTTATTACAACACTTTACTTCAATGTTTTATATTGAATTACACTAAATAATTTGTCAAATCAATTTGATTGCTTAATAAATTTCATTTGATAGCTAAACTTACATGATACCTGATGTATAGGTGAGAATTTATAAAAAAAGAGCTGCAATTACGTTTTTAGTTAAAGTAGCGTATGTATATACATATTTAAGATCTGGCAAGAATTGCTTGAAAAATAATTGGGTCTTTAGCTTTCATCATACACACGTACACCACCTATCTCATTACATTTTCAAAATATCCGGTTCGTATTAAGAGTTAATGTCGTAGATCAAGTTTCTGAACTATTTATTAAAAAGTAAATACGATTAAAATTTTTTTTGTAACCATATAACCGCGTAGGTATATACCTACATCTACTGCCACTTGTCAATTAAAAATTAATCCACACCTCAATGAACACGTAATAAAGTAAAAATAACGACTTTTCTAATATTATTAAAACCTTATAAAAATATATTTCTCGAAAATAAAATTATTTTTACAAATATATTATACAGCATTAAAAATCATAACAAATTAAATGAATCATCAATCTACACATTCACAGTCACACACATTAGATTTTTTTTTTCCAACAACGTTAGTCAAACAAGTCAAAGTTCTAATGTAGAAACGAGATTTTTCAAAACAAAACCTAAAAGCCACTCGATACCAGCTGAAAAATCAAATATTGACTCTGTCATCCCCAACGATCGAGCGCAGCGATGACGATAATAAGAAGCATATATACTATATATACCTACTACTATATACTCTTTATATTGCCATGATTATTCGAGCAAACGCGCTTCGAATTCGAGATCGCTGTTTGCTCAAACTTGGTCAATCGATAAAAGGAGCTTTTATCCACGTGGGTGTATGTGTATACATACCCACAGTGTATAATATGTACATATAAGGAGTACTAAAACCAGAGCGATTCAGTCCAGCTAGTTGAATATATACATCAAGCAATACTTATTGTCAAGTCAGGCCGGACGTTGGAGGGTGGGTGAGGAGGTGCAACAGCAGCAGCAAGTCGGATTATATAGCCTCGGAAGTCGGAGTTAGCTGGACAGGAGGCCTGTCTCCCTTGCAGCTTGGCATGCCATATTATACCAGTGCTAACCGGCGTTATTCACTCAGCTAAGTTAGCCAAGCTCCGTCACACTGCGCTGCTATATATATTAAATCTGACGGTGCCGTGTTCTTCTATATGCACCGCGATTTAATGCTCTTAACGTACGTTCTCTCAACAATTTAACTCCATTAACGTATACATGTACGGGTGTATGGCGATTCAAAGTCGAGATCGCATTCTTTTTGTTTTAACGATGCGATAACTGCAATGCGCTTTTATTTTGCGAGTAATCCGATATACCTACAACATTAATTCATCTTTTGCGATGATGATAAACGCGTCTCAAAGGAATTGCGTATATATTCAAAGTTGCGTATTATCTTTATTTTACATTACTCCGATTTAAATTCTCAACACCTATACTTTGCATACGCAGACAAATAACTTAATGTGACTGATATATATATTTTAACGTAAACCATATATCGTATTTTACGACGATGCGAGATCTACTTAAGCGAGCGCGTAACGAATTCCATACGATATAAGCGAGTATGACTAACGAATATCTTTAACATACGCATGAGTCTCAGAAAATCCAATATACTGACCTCCTTATAGTATCAATCATCATCATCTCTGGATCAGCCATAGGGGCTCATGGCCAAGCCCAGTAAACAAACATACAACATCTCATAATACACACACACGCACGCGAGACGACGTTTCAGTTATTTAATTTACGTATACACGTACCTACGTAACTTCTATACGTTATATAGTTTTAATTCGATCGCGTGAGCTTTTTTTAACTGGAGACCAAAAATTTTGCGTGGACGCATTTCTCTCTGGAGCACATCGACATTAATAAAGCGTGACTCGTCGCTGTCTGACGTCAGTCAAATATACTTGTTTGCGTTATCATATAAATATAACTTGTGAATGCTCATCATCATCATCATCATCATCATCAGAAACAGCATCATCATCTTGGCGGCTGGAGAAAAGGAAAAGCGTTCAAAGGCGCTAATCTCGAGCTTTATTCACACAACTCTCAGCCCTCCAACACGTGTTTGACTTCGTCGACGTGTACTCTTTTCGCGAGACTTTGCAAATTGAGCAGGATCGCAGTCTCGAAAATTATTCTTATTATATCGATGCTAGAATGTGTTTTTTATTTCACGAGCTTTTGTAAAACCAAATTTTTTTTTCTTTCACTGATGGTAATATCATATTATGGTTTGCTGAGTAAGTTATTATTTGATTTACAAGTATATATAGATATAGCAGGTATATAGTAGGTGTAGTATTTTCGTTTCTCTTCCGTGTATTTTTCGAAGACCTTCGCTCGTCACCCAACTATAAAATCAATTCTTTATTATAGCAAGCAAGAGAGTCCCTTCCATCGAGCGAGGTATAAGAAGTCCCTAAAAATAAACAGGGCTTCGAGGCCGCGAGCCCCATATAGTGTTCTCGAAAAACAGTCTCTCATATTATAAGTTGAAAAAGAAAAGAAGAAAGAGGAAGCAGAGACCCGCACGGGTTTTGATTGCCCACACACATATACATACTTATTTGTCGCTTCCACATTTCTGTCTGGTGTCGACCTCGACTCTCGCCTGTGTGCCTTTAGTATTTCCAACCATAGGTATATACATATACCTACATGGGCGTCCGGCAAAATTTTGATTGCGCGAAGAATCGCGTCCCTAAGCAAACCCGGGCTATGTCAATGATCCCGAGAGAGGCGACTATATTTATGCCACGTGCTACAGACACACATACACATACACACACATACACACCTTGGTAATGTACGGCTTGGCCGGTCGTTCCTCCGGCTGCGTCTTTCGTGCATAATTTACTCGGCCTATGTGTATACACACACATACATACAATACTCGCTCGCACTTTCTCTTTCTGATATGTTTACACGATCGGCGCTTGCCTCCGGATGATTCGACGACCCGAGAGCTCCGATATCAATTCCTCCCCCCCCCCCCAAGCCTGTTTTTTCTCTCAGTCGTACGCTTCTTCCTCGTCGTGAGTTTTTTCATATTTTTCTCTCTCGCGAAATTCAATTCGCTGTTTTTATATTTATTTATTATTCATAACAACGATAAATTATTATCTTTTGATCGTTAGAAGATCTGGACGATTCGGATATTTTTAATGTTATATAAATTATATCTGAACGTATAAAACAAAAATTTTTAGTTTGGTGACCTCGAAGAAGAAATGTCTAGTTTCATTTTTATTTTAAATAGTAGGCGCGTATTATAAGAATTCATTTTTCTTCTTTTCGTGATATAAATTTTTTAAAAAAAATGTATATATATAATATTGTTTTTCTCTGGTTTTATAATTTTGGCATTGAATACGAATTAACAGCTTCATAATTGTTGCGTGCATATATACACAAGACGGAGGTCAATTGTCTGTATAAATAATTGAACCTTGAAAAAAATAAAAAAGGAAAAAGAAAAGAGAACTAGTTTTACAGTAAACGTCATTTCGTATTGATCAAAATCTTTTTTGGATAACACTAATGACGATTTCGTCGTTTAATCAAACCTATATAAAATTCAAAATAAAAGAAGAAAAAAATTTCCGGTCTCGTGCACGTGTCGTTGTTTAATAGGCGTAAACGATAGATCTACGATGCATATATGTATACACAAATGCACGTCAGGCGAGTCCGAGTACATATATAGCTATACATTTATAGTATATGCAGCAGCATCTATTAATTATACATGTATCTCAAGTCTCGTAATAAATTTCCCCTATGAAGAAGGAGCTAGGGGTGGGGTGGAAATAGAAAAATCCAGTCGCAGCAAGTTTTTAGCGGTATATACATAAGCAGAAAACGACAACGACTTCGACCGAGAGAGCAACATTGACATTAGACGCATTGCCATACACTTCCCGTTCCGCCAGCTTTTATCTGACTCTTTCTCTCTCACAATATATATACGCGAGATCTTGTCGCGTCCTCGGCTCATATACACACCGGTCGAGATAAGGGAGAAAACGTATAGCGAATGTTGAGACGCAGTTTCGCGATGAAAGCTATCGCAATAAGCAGCTCTATACTGCGTATGAGTATCAAATTCATCATGGAATTCTCACTTTTCAAGGGCAATCCCACGCGATGCGCTGCAGATCCATCCTTTGCGTTTATTGTTCGAGATTAAAGACGAGGAAAATATTTACTGGATTACCACCTTTCTAAAATTACGTAATATACTTTTCTCGCGTCATTTTTTTTTTCTTTCCTCTTGAGCTTTCTATTTACTTTGACGAGTACTAGGCTTTGCTATAAAGAGAAGTCGAGAAGGACGAAACTTGATTACAGGAATTTCCTTGATTTTTATGAGCTGCTTTGTGCGACTAACTTTTCAGAATATTTTTGTGAATGCAATGATTCCTTTTTTTTTATGTAATTTTATTTCATTACGTCTCTGGTAAAGGAAAGAAAAATAAACTTGTACAATAAAAGACTTGGATGAAAAAAAGGCCATGGTATAAAGTTTATTAACAAAGAGCTTGAGAAAGTGCCTTGAGTTCTGCTTATGCTATACTACGTTATAGTACTTTGAAAGCGATAAAAGTGCGTGTCGAGAGGAAAAATCGTAAACTCACCACGTAAATGGAGCAATGAAATAAAAGCTCAATGCCTGCGGACATTAATTGACCGATCAAACGAGCTTCTTCGAAGTGAAGTTCGATCGTAATTATACGAAAGAGCCTCGTTCGAAGAGATTACAAAGGTAGTAGCCCCCCTTGC
>JAPYZE010002729.1:0-20121 GCA_030522805.1 Leptomastidea abnormis
ATATATATATATATATATATATATATATATATATATATATATATAATACACAATACACAGCAGACACACGCATGCATTCTTTTCAATACTATCGATAAACATCGAAAAAAAAAGTTATAATTCAAGCTCTACATCTTTCTATGAATTGCAGCTTAATTATCAAAGCTTATATATAGTATTAACTTTACATGCATGTACTTTGTATATGGGAATCGAGTATATATATATATATATATATATATAGCCAAGACTCACACACAGTTAACACATAGACTGCGCTTATATTAAGCAAGTGTAATTACATCAACGTTCTCTCTCCCTCTTATGTGTATGTAATGTTAATGTCTGTACAGACATAACGTGCAATACAATATATACATATACATACCTATATCCTATATCTTTCTATCGCAATCTCATATATTCAAGCGAATCCGACGATCTTTTCACAATTCTTTTTTTTTTTTTCTTTTTTGCATTTTACTTTTTGTTCCTTATAAGGACTATTGTAATAATAGCATTGACACTGTCAGAAGAAAAAAAAAATTACAATCTGAATAAGTGTATGTAGGCTATATTACAACGATGTGTGAAATTATGTAAAATAATAATTATAATGTATGTAGCTGTATCAACGTACGTGTGAAGAAAAAATTTTAAAAATAATAATTATTTTAAACACATATTATAAGGATTATAGAAACACCCTTTTATTATAATACGTCGTTATTATAAAAGCTCATCTGCAGTTTGACGAAACAAGAAATTCGATTTAATTTCACATTGCTGATGTAAAAGTTATATCTAAAAGTATAGTCTTTTTTTTTTTTTTTTTTCTAAACCGAGCCTACTACAACTAAATACTTTTTTCCCATACCTAATAACAGTTTTGTTCTCTGCAACTACAAAGTATTTAGCTCGTGCCTCCTCTTACTTTTAAAATTTTCTCCTACTCATGTATATTATGCTTATAGGTGTATGTATATATAAAACACTTAGGTGTACGCATCGACATACGAGAGGGTGAATAAAAAAAAAAGGAGGGAGAGTTTAGCGAGAGAGGTGTATATGTACATATAGGTAAAAGGTAAAACCAGAGAGTCACGACATAAGATAACACACTCAATTTTTTTTTTTAGACGTGCTTAAGTGAGTATATGTGCTCTGTGACTGCCAATGTGTAGAGGTACCTACTTATTTACCTACTATACTGTTGTTCTTGTTGTTGCTTGAGAGAAAGAAAGAGTCGGCTTAATTTTGCGGTTGTAGTTGTCTAGTTGTTGTGTGTGGTATTATATAGGTATATATTGTGGAATTACGAGAGTGCGGTGTAAATGTACGCGAGAATACAAACGTTCTAACTACTTGACAGTTGCTTTCTTGACGGTGAACTGGTGAGTTGAGTTCATTTTTTTCTGACTTTTGAAAATTTTTTTTTTTTTACTTTTGTAAATAAATTTATTAAGAGAATGATTTTTGATAAAAATTATTATTTTTTATGAAAATTATCGTGTATTTATTGTTAAAGGTTCATCTTGAGTTTACTTGTTTTGTAAATTTCTTAAACATGTTATTGATGAAGAATATTTTTAGATTTGAAATGATTATATTCTGAAAATTATAGTTTTCAAATATGTTAATTTTGAAATATAAATTGTATATTTATTTAGGAGATATAACAAATTTTAAAAATCTTATGCAATCGTTAAAAAAAATATATAAACTCCAAAATTAATTATTTTATTTTGAGTTAAAAAAAATTGATAATAAATAAAAAAATTATTTTTAATATTATCGTTTACTCGGTGATGCAGAGCAATTTTATGATCGAGATCGATAATATAACTTCGCGGAAATGAACGAAGACTTTAAATATCTCCCCTATTGCTATCTAAACGGATGCAGGAAGTTGTATTATCGATCTTGATAATAATTTATCGATTTCGGATATAAAATTAAGCTTTGTATCACCAAATAAAACACATAATATTATATGCTCTATCTTACTGAGCGAGTAAGCAATTCTTTCTTCAAGAAATTTATTTATAAACTCTGTAAAGATATATTTTTTTTTAAATTATTTAAATTGTTTGATTGAAAATATACACAAGTATTACAGCGTAACTAAAAAATTAATTTTATTTAAATTGAAACAGTTTAGCTTATTTTTGAAAAATGGAACAAAATAAGTCTGAACTACCGACTATTGAGTATTTGAACGATGAAAAATCTAAAGAAATGTTTGACGACTTTCAAGGAGAAAAACTTGGATGGGTGTTGGTTGGTGAAAAAAAATGGTTTTTACCTGCAAAATATGTAAAACAGTGTTCTATTTATTATAACTTTGAAGTTAAACCAGATGATACATGGATTGTTACATTTCCAAGATCAGGTACCGTAATACTACGTTCTATTTTTATATAATGCAATATTATTATATGTTGAAAAAAATTGTAAAGTATACTTTATTGCACAAGTAATCGCGTAGCACTATAATGTTTCGTGATTATTGTCTTCCAAAAAAGTACACTGGATACATCTGTGTTAATAATTTAAGGGAAATATTAAAAAAAATTATTTTAATTCAACATGATTTTTCAAATGTTATTTCGAATTAAAATTTTTGATATTATTAAATAAGTATATTTCGACACGTGTGGGCAAGTCAATTTTTTAGCGTTGAAGTTTTTTTTCCCAAGCGAAGCGAGGGAAAAAGGGCCTCAACACTAAAAAATGACTTTCCCTCCAATGTCGAACGATATTTTATTCCCAGAGAGCCTCAAATCATTCCAAAGTTGCAATTTTTAGGCTTGAGGGAATAAAAATTTTTTTAAATGTGATAGTAATCCTGATTTTCCTAAACTTAATCCGATGTGCTCGTTAATTTTTTTTTTTTTTTAACAGATTGATTTCTTCATTTAAAATAATCTGTTCAAAGACTTTGTTTGTGTTTCTAAAGTACATATGTTTATTGAATAGGAACTACATGGACCCAAGAAATGGTCTGGCTTTTAAGTCACAATTTGGATTTTGCGACCGCTAATTCGGTACCGTTAGTAATGAGATGTCCATTTTTAGAGTTAGTATTCAATTAACTATCTATAAAACATTTTCTCTGCAAATTATTTCGTCTTTTTCGCACTTAGTCATTCGTTAAATGCATAAATTAACATTGCAGATTAGCAATGGCGATAAATGACGAAACATCGCAAAATCTCCTTGAAGAAAATCAAACGAATTCGGAAATAAAATCAGTGCTTTCGAACGTATCGTTAACCTATCAAATCGCTGGGTCAATGCCATCACCAAGGTTTATCAAAACTCATTTCCCACTGAGCTTAGTTCCCAACATTCTCAAATCTGATTGCAAGGTAAGCAAGCTCGACTTTCCCTTTTTTGTTCTCCAGCCGTGTATACTAGCAAATAGATTTTTTATCGTATATATATTTCAGTTCTAAAAAACTAATCAAGATTTTCTAGCTTACCTAATTTGCATTTTTCAAAGTTGTGTAATTTTTTTTTTTTTAACTATCAGATAAGGTGCAAGATTGCAACTCATCTGATTAGTTGATTAGTTTTACTTGTAAACTAATGTAAAATTATTATTTTTGCTCATATTTTTAAAATTATATTCTCTTAAATTAAATTATGTATTTATTAAGGATACATTAAAAAATAAATTGCATTTTATTATGAAAAAATGTTATTGATAATTATTGTTAGTAATGTACGTCCTTTTTAATAATTTAAATCGTAATTTCAATTTTAATTCGTTTGAAATTCTAAAAACTTAAAAACTAAATTTGTACAATTTATGTATTAAGTGTAGTAACTTTTCATAGTAATTTAACTTCTAGACAATATACGTTGCTCGCAATCCAAAGGACGTCGCTGTTTCTTACTACCATTTTCACAGGACTGTAAAAGTTTATGATTACCAGGGTGATTTTGAGAAATTCTGGGACTACTTTCAAAATGATTTAAGTATGTCATTTCTGTAATAAATGAATTTTAGTCAGACGAAACTTTTGAGATTTTATTTAAATTTCAATATAATTTTCATTTTCTTTCAAGCATCTTGGGGACCTTATTGGGAACATTTGAAAGAAGCTTGGGCTCAAAGACACAATTCAAACTTTTTATTTTTATTTTATGAAGAAATGATTCACGTAAGTTGAAAAAACAATCGATTTTTTATACATAATACTGTAACTATACCTAGCTATTACTTGGCAATATTATAAAATTCTACATCTAGTTGTTTTATCTCAAATATACCCTATTGTTGTGCATATGATTACTAAACGATAAAAAAATAGAAATAATTTTGAAAATCACAATTTATGAGTAATTAAAAATTAAAATTTCTTAAATCATATAATTATTTTATTATAAACAGGATCTAGCAGCAGTGGCGAAAAAAGTGGCAAAATTCTTAGGTAAATCCTATACCGATGCGCAATACGAAGAGCTGGTCGATCATTTACAATTTTCAAATATTCAAAAAAATAAAATGGTCAACTTGACCAAAGATACGACTAAGGTACTTTTTAAAACGGATAATTTTATTCGTCAAGGTAAAAAAGAAGCTTGGCATGGTATGTTTTCACCTGAGCTCAAGATTAAAGCTAATCGTTGGATCGAAGATAATTTGAAGAATACGGATTTAAGATTCCCTTACATTGACATTTACTCATAATCCTTTTTTTTTCATCATATTTTAATTAACATTTTTAATTTACAGCATTTTTTACTTACTATAAAATTTTTATTTAAACATACCTATATTTTAAAACAGTGATTTATAGAATTTTACTACAGTTGTATTTGAAGATTTATGTATTTGTTTGATTAAAATAAATTTTTAATTTTTAATTCCACTTATTAGTTGGAATTTTTTTTTAAAGGTATTAAAATTCCGGTAATAAAGTTTATACTGAACGAGTGAAGCAAGGCTTACTCATGTCATTTAGTGCATAAAAATACAATCTTATTCGCATCTTATACTACCCTAAATAAATATTTTGTATATACTGTAATATGTTTTGTAAAATAATTTGTCATAAGACCTGCGTTAAATCTGAATCCAATAAAGTCTTATTGTGTTTATCCGAACGAGAGAAGAAAGAGGAAGAAATAATTTGGAGAATAAGAAAATTTGTATCATATAAAAGTACTTACGTGAACAACAGTAGTCTTTCTTGTAAATTCGCGTGGTTCATTGTAATAGGTATACTCTTATTATCTTGGCAATAACTAATAACATCTCTGTCTATATCTGACTTCAAATCTAAATATCTATAATCTTTCACTAGTAAATAAACAACTGGTTATATATACTTTCTGTAAATAAACAAGCACTCGCGCACATTTAGCCCCTTTCCCGCGTATTTCACTATATACTCTTGCTGCGAGAGCAGAACGGTTAACTTTCCGGATTTTCGTCTCTACTGTTAAATTGTTCGAAACCAACACTCAGTCACAAAATATATCTGTCTCAGTATACGATAGGTATACCTCTCTCACACAATTTCAGTAATTAGAAAAAAATTTATTACGAAAGGATTCTGGATATTCACATTAACTCATTGTTTCAACGTGTTTCATTGATATAACATTATGAAATCAAGAAGCAAAAACACTCAGCGTCAATGGCGTCGTCCTCATCAGCAAAGTGTTCCGATAGTATCAACAGCTTCTCCAACGACAGCTTCTTCATCAAATTCACTTGCAACTGATACAAATGCAACTTGTGCAGACACTGCAGACTTGATGAATCCTGTTGAAACATCATCAACCGTGACAACAACCGCTGCTCTGCAGGTTAACCAAATGAAGAATACAAATGATGGTAAGTTAACAAACTTTAAAAAAAAAAAAAAATTTTTATTTAAATATGTAGGTATACGAAAAAGTAGAAGAATAATATAATATTAACGTATAGATGATGATGATGATGTGTTTTTATTGATTTAGAAAAACGAGTAAAGAAGTTTCGAAGAAGAGGTCGATGGGTACAAAGAAGAAATAACCAATTCCAAGAATTGATGCAAAAACGAACGGATGAATGCGTTGCCAAAACTTTTGATGATTTAAATTCGGGCGTACTACAACTCGATATATTGGTATGCAATATAAATTTGCAAAATTTTTTTAATTTTTTAACAAGTTTTCGAAAAAAAATTTTTAAATTTACATTATTTTTGTTTTTTTTTCTTTTTAGATGAAAAACGCGCGAAAATCAAAACTCGTTAAAAATAGAAGAAAAACTATGGGTAACCAATTTTCCCCCGTCATCGAAGCAATAGCCTACCACGCTCATAACATGGCACAAGCATCGTTATCACGACCAAAATCGACAAAGCAAACACCTGCAGTTTTGCAAAATAACAATACCAGCAGTCGCGCAACTGATTCTGCGGTTCCGGATCTCTCAATAATCTGCTAATAAATTCTTTAACTTTTTTTAAGACTGGTTTTGTTGAAGCTATAGTTTTTCTAATGACATATAAATATATTATATTTCTTTTATTTTATTTGACTTAATTTGTACTTGCAAAATTCAGATTTAATAATCTATTAGATTCAAGAAATATTGATAGATGACATATTTTAAAAGAATAAATCTTACCTTTATAACGTAATTAAATTGTTACTTTTATGTCTTACAATTAGAGCAAGTCCATCACAAAAAATAAGAATAAATTGTATTTTTTATTTCTGAATTGGAATTAGAGATGTAAAATATTTGAGTTCAACTTCTGTCATATTATATTGTATTGTGTATATATTTTTGTATAGCAATGATTAATATTTGTTTAATATAAAAAAAGATGTAACTTTAAAAAAGAACTTAAGACACTTAAAAAAAGCGTGATAATTAATTACGATCTGTTAATAACATTATATAGAAAAAGAAAAATACATCTTTTCTCATACGAACGAAATAAAGGTTTACTAATTGATAAAAAAAAATTATATTTACTAATTTCTATTGAGATTTTAAAACTAATCTCCAATAATATAAGGTGGTATGCATTTGTTTTTGTAGATTTACGCATCGCATTATAATTTTTCCGGTTTATAACCAAACAAACAAACACGACGCGTTTCACGTTTCACCTTTTATTTCCCGCATTGTTGACTTTGAAATATCACAACGAGTCAACGACTCTCGCATTTTCGTTCCAACTGTCAAACGGGTCGGTTCCGGTCGTGACGTGCTTTATTGTACTTGATACAAACTGGTCGTAATTTTACATTAGGCTCACAAATATTAACATTGGTATTCAGTGATTTGAGTTAGTTTATCATTTCTTATTGAACATTATATCAATTGTAACGATTATGTCATATCAACGTGATTGGCACGTTAATAACAAAACAATGGAATCGGACAAAAACCCTTGGCGTCACTCTTATCAACAGGTACCCGTAGCACCTCATTCAACTCCAGTATCAACATCTTCTCCGGCAACGGCTATTTTTAAAACATCAGAAGTTGGGAAACAAAATTCAGCTTGGCGTCAACGACATCAACCGTATCAACGATTACCCCAAGCAGCGATTTCAATACAAACAGTAGCTTCATCACAATGTGGGTTTTTTAAAACTGAAGCAGGTACAAGCCAAGCTTGGTGTCAACGTTGTCAGCATCAACATATACCCTTAGTAGCTACTTCAACACAAATAGTAACATCAGCAGAATTGAAGATTGTTAAAATTGAAGCAGGTAAAACCCAAGCTTGGCAACAATCTTGTCAACAGGTATCCCAAGTAGTTACTTCAGCATCGGTAGTAGCATCACCAGCATTGGAAATTGTTAAAACTGAAGCCAATAAAATCCAAGCTTGGAGACAACCTTATCAACAGGTACCTGTGGCAGCTACTTCAGCACCAGCAGTAGCATCAACAGCATTAGGAAAAGGAATTGTTAAAAGTAAAGCAGGTAAAAATCAAGCTTGGCCACAACCTTGTCAACGGATACCTCTAGCACCAGCAGTAGGAAAATCTACACTTGGAATTGTTAAAACTGAAGGACGTAACAACCAAGCTTGGAGTCAACCCTGTCAACGAGCACCTGTAGCTGCTATTTCAGCATCAGTAGTACCATCACCATCATTGGAGATTGTTAAAACTCGTGTTGGAAAAAGCCAAGCTCATCAACAGGTACCCTTCGCAGCTACTTCAGCATCCAGAAAAAACCAAGCTTGGTGTCAACAAGGTCATTCTTATCAACCAGTTATTGGCTCAGCTTCAACATTAGCATCAGCAGTATCATCAAAAATAAATTATTCTACCAACTCTTCTATGCTTGCTACAGCTAATGCTGCTAAAGCAGCAGTTCCCACCATTTCTGTAAAAGGACCATCTACAGCAAAAGTTGCTGCTGCTTCAACAATCAAAGTTCAAGCTAATAGAACAAATATTCTAACTGGTAAGTTAACATTCTATACAAAAACAAATTATATATATATATATATATATATCTTTAGATGCGTATGATAAAATTTTTCTGACAATAACACAAAAGATAAAATTAATTTTTTTTCAGGTCGAGTTGAGAGAAGACAAACACCTAGCTTTAATAAATTTATGCAACAACAAATGTTAGAATCCGTCAGCAGAACTTTTATAGATTTAGCAAACAACAGATTGAATCTCAATACACTGGTTGAGTAGAACTAATCATAATTTATATTTATTTCTCTTTAAGTTTTACAAACTTTTTAAAGTTGGCTTTATTTTCATTTCAGATAAATAACGCGCGTAATTCAAATGGCAATGGTACGAGGCGACCTCTGCCTAACCCAACCATCGATGCAGTAATCTTCCATGCGCGCAACATGGCGGAGGCGTCGTTGCAGTCGTCAACGCGACAACCAAGGCAGTCACCAGCAGCAGCAGTTCCCCAAAGTAGCAGAACTAATAACATCCGCGTAACAGGCCCTGCTGCTATGCATCAGCAACAGCAGCAAAATCAGCAGCAGTCAAAATCGTCTTTCTCTTACCCTCAGTAAATAATATATAATTATAATATCAAACGCGTGTGTCACTCTCTCTAATATTCAATAGCGCGCAGCCGCGCAGGCATCTCTATATATATAAACATCGCTGAAGCAGCAGGTCTCTCTCAGCATGTAAACAACAGCGTGGCTTAACGATCAACATATAGCACTTTACAAGACGCCGTGTCGCAGTAAAATCCTGCATTAATCATCAAAGAGTGTATAGTAGACCCCCCTCAAACGCGTTCCTTAACGCGCGCGTGTGCAGCATGAGTAATTTAGAGATGTCGACGACGATGACGACCGGGCGGCGGTGACCAACGACACAACCGCGAGCGTTAAAAAAAATAGATTGAAAAAAAAGAGTGTATAGTCAGCTACAGCTACTGTACTTTGACGCTTTAAGCGTGATAAGCTCTTTTCTTTCACTAGCGCACGCGGAATATCATCTGCGACGATTAATCAAGTTGTAAGTTGTTAGGATCTAGTTTTACGTCTACAGCTTCCTTTGCTCTTGTTTACTTACTAACATTCTATAGTTTTATTGGAGCTATTTCTTTCAATGACCTACTAATAATCTTTATTTGTTCTATTCTCTACTCTGCTTACAAGGATCAGATTTAACGATGTCTTAAATTTGACAGGTGTTACTTGATAATATGCTTTAATTAAAAGCAATCTCTATGACTTTATTGCACTTGTTACTTGTATATCAAATGATTAATCGATAAAAAAAAGGATCATTTAATTTTATATTTCTGACTTTGGATTAAACAAATGAAGTATTTAATGTTAACTTCTGTCATATTCTTGTATTCTATATTTTAATGTATAACAATGGTTAATATTTGTTTAATGTGTTTTCAACATTATAATAAAGATATTTCTATTCTTTAAAAATAATAATTTTCTTATAATGTCCATTCTTTTTACCATCAATTTTTTTTTGTTATTCTTGCAAATTGTATGAATTATTCAATTTTATCCTTTTATTTTTAATTAACTGATTTACTTTCTTTACTTTTTAATTTTATAATTAAATTTTTATTATTTAAAATTATTTTTTATAATTTTATATTGTTTAATTTAATTTATTACAGTTACTGCATTTACTCAGTTCAAAATGCCTCAAACAACAACTATTGAAACAATCACAATTGTCCGGCCACTTAAGGTAAGAATGTTATTTCCACTCATAGACTTAAGTGTCATTTTTATAAAAAGTCTTAAACTTATCTATGAAAGAACACATGAACAAAGATAAAATATCTAGTATCTTGTCTACATTCTTTCATTTAACTTCCAAAATGTTTTATTTCAACTTTAAGTTTGAATGAATTTCTTTCAAAATTAATTTTTAAATATAGTGAGCTCCACTTTATTAAAAAAAAATTCAATACTGTTTTTAAATATTAATACATTAATTAATACATCAATATTTTCAAAAAAATACTTCAGTCTTATCATTTACGTATTATTTGTAAATATATTTAAATGAAGGAAGATATATTTTATCATTAGTCAAACAAATTATATCTAAAATTTTAACAAAATAAAAAAAAATTACAAATTTTTCAAAAGCAAAATAAAATTTATAAATTAAAAAATAAATTTTAAACTATTAAACGAGGCTAAAAATGACCAATTTTAACTTAAACACAGTAATATCAAACATAAATTTTAATAACAATAACCAATTAAAAAAATAAAAACTAATTTTTAATTATTAAAATATCTTACTATGTATCAAAGTATAATCTATTATAAAAATTGGTGTCAAAAATATTGACATATTTTTGTTTACATTCAATTAAGGGCAATTTTTAATGTCTATTTATACAAGCAGCATAATGTCAATCCACATATATATGCTCATCTTATCTTTGAAGGTTCAGTTTAATTTAGGCCATACATATCAAAGTAGCTACCATGCATGTATCTCGTCATCAAAACTCTCTTTCTTGAAAGTATCTAAAAATAAATTACTCAAATCCCTCTTATCTCCAAAACAGCTAAACAAAATCATATCTTACAAAAAAAAAAAAAATTAAAAATTTCAATTAATTTAAAACGTTCTAACAATAAATTTTTCTGTATAATAATTTCAATAAAGAAAAAAAAAATCGTTAACGCAGCTGCATCTAAATTTTTTCAAGAAACTCGTCTACCTATATATAAAGTATAACACACCTCAAAGCGCAGCAGCTATCTAAATTGACACACATACATATTTCTCGATATCCAGTCACGCGTCCTCGGACACATACATACACTACAGCTTCTTAATCAGAGACGCAGTAGGTATACCTAGTGACGAAGTGACTCGTATATAATAATCCAATGCGGTTCTCTTATAAACGCGTCATCAAATATTTCTCAGCGAGTCATCTCAACTCGCTCATCCTCTCTCTTTCTTCAATATCATCAAGTTCTCATTTTAATACATCCATAGGTACTTATACCTTATAATATACCTATATACAATTGACTTTTCCATTAAAAAAAATCGGTCTTTGAATACACAATATAGCCGTGTATATCTATATATAAGTGGCAAATTCACACGCCCTATTCGACATAATCAGAGCGCGACCGCATCACATACCTATATACGTACATGGAGAAAGCTGCGCATATATATAGATATATTTACATTTATACACACGACGCGATATCAGGGCGCGATTTTAATTACCTGGGATTGGGAGGATGATGTTGGATTGGTGCAGGGGGAGGAGGGAGGGAGGGATTTCATTGAATTTGCTGGCTTGTCGAGTAGGTACGATCGTGTGGGGCTTATATACACACCGGGGAAAGAAGAGCTCGCTGTCTTACACGTTTTAATTGAATTTTCATTGTTTCGTGCGCTGAAAAAAAAAAAAAAAATAAAAGAAGAAATTATGATGTCGGGTGTGGTATATAGGTTTATGTAGTGGGTGGGTCTGTGTATACCGGAAGAGATGAGTATAAGTGTGTGTATTTATAATATTTATATTTATATACTCGTCTTGCGCGACTTACCAAGTTTATATTAATTGTATAGTACGTTTAATTTGGTATAGTTTTTGTATGGAAATATTATATTTGTGGTGTGATGGATTTTGGCTTGTTGTATAGCCTTTTCATTTCTTAAAAATCATTGCGATGAAATATTAAGATTTAGTATCGGGATGCGTGTAAAATGGATGTTTGTTACATTTAAAAAATATCGGTTGAATAAAGATTTTAATAAATTCCTGTATAATGTAAGTAATATATTCTTTGAAAAGAAGAAATGAAATTCGTCATGCAATTTATAATAATCAAAAATAAATTATACATATGTGATTGAAGAAATGTTAAATGCATAATATAAAAATAAATGTAATACGGAAATTCCTTAACGCTAAAGATATAGGTATATACAGCCTAATGATAAAAATTATGGTATGCCGTGTAATTTATATAATATTTCGAACAAATGAAATAAATGCGGATGTGCATATATATAAATATACATGTATACTGGGAAAATAATTTTTACTTGCTGCTGCTACGAGTTCACAAAATTTATGTGAATAATGGCAGGACTAATTAGCATAAAGCAATTGTAAATATTACATTACTCTTTGTAATATTTGCCAAGAAAAAAATTTTAATTTTCAACCTAAAATTCATTACATACACATAATAGGAATATAAATATATGGATAATATACTATATACTTATATTTCGCATACATACATTATCATTCAATTTGCACATTATCTCTGAATTATTAAACAAATTAAAATAATAATTATATTTTAAAGTAAAATTAAGCCAAAAATAAATTAATAATTCTCATAATCTCGACAAAATATGAAACAAAACAAAACAGAAGGTGTATAATATTTAAATCCCTTTCCTGTATCAATATTGTTTTTCCAATTTAAACGTCATTTCTATTCATAGATTTTTTACAAAAGCATATTATTGACTTATTTCAAAAAACAAGACACATAAAAATAAAAAAGAAACACAATCTCATACAATTATTTTTTCAACTACAGCCAAGGCTTCAGGGAAATACAAAAGCACGCATTGACAAACTCTCAAACGATATCTCCCATTGACAATTTAATTATAACACGATGGTACCTATACACGAGGCCACACACATGACTTGTCATTTATATGTGTATATATATATATTTCTATATAGATACACACACATATACATATCTACATACCTATATTCAAAGTGTCAAACAATCGTTTTGTCTCCCTCTTGTCTGTCGCGAGAAGAGCAAACATATATCATATACATAGCAGCATCAGCAGGAGTTGGTATAGCAATAGAAATATAGCAGTGGTAGAAGAGTAGGTATATCCGCATATAGAGAGCGAGCAATTAATTTGTCACGACTGTGTTGTTATATGTATATGTACGCGAGGCTGGAGTAAGGGATGAGAAGGGAGAAAAAAGATACATACATGTGTACAGAGACACATCATTTATATATTCTATAGGTAAATGAATAGACCGCAAAGAACGACATATATCCTCTTTTCGATTAATATACAGCCAACCCTCGACAAATAAAAGAAGAAAAAAACAACATCCCTGTCAATGCAGTGTAAGATCAGTGAATAGAGAGGGGATTTACCTTTTCAAAAACGCTATATAGGAGTGTATGTGCGTGTGTGTGTAGTCTCGAATAACCAACGTGACATTTCCCGACATTCTCTCCCTATTTTTTTGCATGTATATAGGTAGTGTACATGCATGTATATTAAATGTATGCACTTGTACATACAAGATGACAAGCCTAATCGTTCCACCCGACACGAGACTAATCGCTAAAGACCGAGAAAGAGAGAGAGAGAGAGAGAGAAAAAGGGAGATAAAGTTGGAGAGAAAAGTTGCTCTCTCACCTATTACTAATATACGCTTCGATTATAAGGGCGCTGGCTCCAGGAGCAGTAGAGTGTCAGAAGAAGGCAGACTTGATAGTAAAGGGCGGTTGTAGTTGTAAGTGTACAGAGCAGTAGTAGCAGCAGCATCTATATGTATATTGGTACATAAGGGGAAAAGAGAGCATTCGGCTATAAAGATATAGCATGCACACACGAAACTGCGCAAGCACAAGCGCTATACTTTTCTACATATACATACCTACCTTTCGAACACCCACACATATATTTATACCTACAATATCTACAATTTCCAAACTTACTTGTGTATGCGTGCACATACACACATGTATGTATACGAGCAATTCCACTAAAAAGGGTTATTGGTGGGTTATATGAAAATTTTTCTTTTTTTCATTTCAAAATGAGAGCTCTTGATCCATGGTCTTTTTTTTTTTCTTTGATATTATACTTAAAGAAAAATATTTAAAATTTTTTCGCGATTTAATGCGCAAAATAGTTATTTTCGTAACAAGGGCGCATAAGGCGTCACTTTTTTGCACGGTTTACCGCGCGGAAAAACACTTTTTGAAATCGTTTGATATATATTGAGCGATTTAAAATCCCTCTATTGAAATTGGTATGAAATCGTTTGATAGGTATATTTAGTGATTATGATAAAATCGTCAAAATCTCTAAAAATTCAAATAGATTTCGCGAGTAAAAAATACCTTGTAATAAGGTCCGTAACATCAAATAAAGTGTGTAATATCAAATATTTCGTATAATACCGATATTTTTCTTAAATTTTTAGAAAATTATCAGAAACTAGCCACAATAAATAAGATTTTTTTTTTTTACCAGGGTGTATGACCTAACAAACAAAATAAACCCTGAATCAAAAGCTTACCTCAAAATTAAAAAAAAAAAAAAAATAATTTTTTTAAATCATACCAACCACCCCTTCTTTCATGGAATTTCTCATATACAGCCGACGCCACCACCTCCTTTCGTTACCTACCCCTATATCGCCACCTCCCGCTACATCCCTTGTTCCTTCTCTGTCACCCTCATACCATTATATACCTATAGCTATATCGCTTATAATTTTACCCCTCCTTTATACATACATACATATATATACATCGTTCGAAGCAGCAGCAGAAACCCAGCGCCGGCGCTTACTTTCTCTCTCTCTCTCTCTCTCTCTCTCTCTCTCTCTCTCTCTCTCTCTCTCTCTCTCTCTCTCTCTCTCTCTCCCCCTCACCCCCCCCCCCCCCCCCCCGTAGAACAGGGCAGAGGCAGAGGCATCATCACGAGTTTTAGTCGTTTACCCATAGTCGTCGGTGACTGCGGGTACAGAGCAGAGCAGATCAGAGGAGTATATGCAGTAGCAAAGCAGACTATACCTAGTTGGTGTTGTATATACATATATACTTTATTCTATACATATAATGGCTGCTGCTACTGATGCTTCTTCTGCTACTGCTGCCGCCAACGCGAAAAGTCCGTACTCTAATATTCTTGTAGCTGGTTAATATTATCTACTACACAAAGCCTATACATTTTTAAAGCTATATACAGGAATATAATAAATAGCCTTATCTCTTCTTCATTTGATTTTGTTTTTATTATTTGGAATATAAATTTACGTGATTTTATTGTGTGGTGTATTGTGTGTAATTAAAAAGAAGAAGAAGAAGAAGAATAAAGAAAAAAAAGGTGTATTAATAGAAAAATAGAATTTGTAAATACAAACATAAACATACCTATACCTATACATGTGCATGGTGTATCATCATTATTGTTCAGTGGCAGTAGCAGCTGCTTTTGATGTTATTGTGGGTTATGATGGTGTATAGTTGTAGCTACAAATAAGAAGATAACAAAAGAAAAAACAAAAGAACAACTAAGAAGAAAAAGAAGTTGTTGACGGTTGTTGTAGTAGAATAAAATTATCTATATAAGGGTTGGCAAATTAAAAAGTGAGGCCTTCTACATGAATCGTCGCGCCCTCGGGCTCATCGGCTCGACTGTAGTTACGGTCCACCCTTATCACCAACACCAACACCATTACTACAAGTATTTTACATCTCTCGTTAATTATCAAGTTGATGCTATTGAAGCATCATCGTCAACAACAACAAAATTAATATCAAGTGATTACAATAATTATCAATTATTATTAATTGATAAATTCAATTGCCTCGGCAACAGTGATATTTTACAATCAACATCTATAAGTCATCATTGCCACCACCACCTATACCAACACTACAACTACAACAACTATCACCGCACCTGACATCATCCTATGACGAGGACGCTTTGCGATCCTCACGGACGATAAAAAAAAAACCCAGAAAAATCAAAAAATTTCCTTTTTTTTTTATTCTCATATAATCCTCCTTGTTGTTTATCCTTACTGTTGTTGCTGAAATTAGTAATTGGCAGACAAGATGATTATGTATACGATGGCTGATGAACACATTGGTGAAACAGAGATTGCTCAGGTATTATACATATAATCTATTTTATATGTGTGTCTGTCTGTGTGTGCGTTTAGGAGTATTTTCAATCTACCCTGTTGTTTACTTTCCTGCTGGTTTTATTTTTTTTTTTTAAGATTTATGTTTATCATAATTTTCATATTTAATATTAATACTTATACTGATATACAATTTTTTATAATCATGGAGGGTGTGTGTTTTTTAATCTAAAGGAAAAGATTATATTACAAGTGTGTTTTTATACATTTTTTTCTCTCTCTCTTTCTTTTATACTTATACCCGTATGTATACTTACCCACGCAGCAACGCGCAACTATTTCGAGCTTGGCATATAGTCCTCCTCCTCCCCCCCCCCTCCTCACCCTCTACCTTCTTCATCTACCCATTTCTCCCTTGTTTTAAGTGTGTCATTGCGGCGTGAGTCTCTCGTTATAGGATATATATGTATGTATATGTATATGTGTATGTGTATAAATAGGCACTCCGGCGAATATGGGATAGGCAGCTAACTCTATATATAGTATATGTTGACTTGGCAAAAAAAAGGGTTTAAAAAAAAAGGGAAAAAAATCATTAAAGCGGGCGTGTAACGCGAAACTCTGTTGGAAAGCAGTTGAAATATTTTGCTGAGATAAAGGGGTTTTGTGTGCTATAAGGTATAAAGCTTTTGTTTATATGTGTGGGTGGATTTATGCGTGTGTGTGTGTGTTTGTGTGTAATGGGTAGACGAAAGTTGATATACAGATATTGTTATGTATACGAAACTTATGTAAAGTATGCTATTGTGTTATATATATATTTATATTTTGATAGTATAACTTGATAAGAATTTTAATAACGTGTATTGATTAATGAAAATTATATAAAGGATAATAATTTCATGTTGGAAATTATGGAAAAGTTGTTTTATAGATATTTTTTTTTTTTAATAGTAATGGTTTGGAGAGTTAAAATCAGGTTCTAATGTAAATGTTGTTTTATTAAAGTGGAATATATTTTCGTAATTTAATGAGCTTACTTAAAAACTAGAAGCTTAATCATTTCGTATATGTTTGTTAGACGTGAGGAACAAGATAGAAATGATTTAAATTTAAATATTGTTGTGTTTGTTATTTTTAATAAAAAAAAACTCTTTTGTTTCTATGGGTTGTAATTATAGGCTTTTTACTTGCCAACTTATTTCTATTAATAAAATAGAAATATTTACGACGTACCAAATAAAATGATATATATAATTCGTTGATATAAATACTTGTTCGTTGATACAATACTTGATTGAATTTCCGGCTGACAACTGAAGTATCATGTTCAGTAACAGTTTTTCAATAAGATTTAGCTGAAAATAAAGATAGAAAATTTATAAAGGTTAATGACTGATTGGCCTAAATTTAAACCTTAAAATATCTTGCGCTAAATTATTATTTTTTTAAATTAAATTAGTATTTAATTCAGCAAAACATTTTATCTGAGACAATTTTATATAAAAGCAATACAATAAAAATTTTTTATATTTTAATATCATGATCTTAAATATATATTTTAAATAGAATTGATAAATTTTTAATTTTCATCTCAAATAACAGCAAGAACTTTATTAGAGAATATATGTTATATAAAAAAAAAGGATCGCTAGAGTTTCACTAACATTAATTCTTTTTGATTTCTCGGAATTCAGTTAGCTTTAATAAAAGACTGGAGAAATAAATTCGATTTTTATCCGAGAAAATTTTAAATTATTAAAATTAAGAGAGTCATTTTTTTATTTTCAAAAAGATAATTGACATAATTTTTTTTTCTTTTTATTTTTTAATTGTAATTTATGAAAGTTTATAAAAAATTTTATATTTCAAAGTAAAATAATATATGTATATTTTAGAATCAGAAATAATCATGAATATTAAAAAGAAAGTTTTCCGTTGTAAAAATTTGCAGTACCATTTATCTCTTTTATCTGGTACATAATCGCTTGAACCATTAAAATGAAAATTTTAGCATCAACGTTCACGTACCATGAGATTGCAGGAGTAGTTTATAATGAATCGTTTTAAGTTTTTAAAAAAATCTATGTTAGGTATCTGCATTAAAGTAATATAAAGAAGTATTGATAAAAAAATTATTTTCTTTTTTATAGGTATATAAGTGATACTTTTAAATATCGAAAGATTTTACGTTAATTACAGATTTTGCTCTACTTTTTAAATTTTATAATTGAAAATATAATTTTTTATTTTTACTCATACATTTTAGTGATAATATAATTTTAGTAGAAATTTTGAGATAAGTAATTTTTTTAATTTCTTTACTTAAAATAAAACCCATCAGAGCAAAATGTTTCTTTTCATTACAAAAAAATGTACCAAATTAGTTTTCACATTATATACTCAAATAATATTTTCATTATATTAAATTATAAATATTAATGTTATTCTAAAAATAAAATAAATCTTGATTATAACATTAATTTATAAAATAATTTCTGTAAGCTAAAAATTTAAAGTAATGTGCAATTAAATATAATTCGTACATATTTCATTTATTCTGAACAAATGTAAAACAAAATGTCAAAACTTAACATTAAAGCACTTTTTTTAAATCAAAATCTAATTATCTCAAATTTAAATTACTCCTACATTTTCTTTTCTATTTTAATAATTAAATTTCATTACTTCACATCACAAAACATCATAAATAATATTTAAACGCAAAAACACACAAACCATATATAAAATTCAGAAAAATCCAATATTTTACATTTTAACAAGAAAAAGAAAAAACCCTCAAAAAAAAAAAAAAAAAAAAAATTAATTCGAATATTCCGGGCATATAACACTTTGCATGCTCAGCTCGTAAATCTAGAAGCAAGCAAACCCTTGGGTAAGATTTGAATAAACCAGTATATAACCTCTCTCTCTCTCTCTCTCTCTTTGCCTCCTTTCCTCTTTCCTCTTGCACCATAACACATATGTGCCGTCATTACCGCAAAGTCCACACACATCGCTCGAGGGGTTTGGTTGGTGGGTTATAGTAAGTTTAAAGGGAAAGAGACGAATAGTATATAGAATATATGTGTGTGTATATATACAATAAGTAAAGCTACGCGAAAATTTGCGGGTATACACACACACACGTAGAATCTACATTGTTAAGCTACGGATGTATATCGTTCGCGCGTCAAAGAGTATTTATATATAATGTCCTCCCTCTCTCATTCTCATTCTCTCTCTCACACAGACACTTGCTGCATATACTAAAACTCATCCTCTTTTCCATCCATCCCCTGAAGGCGTGTGTATATATATGTCGTTGTCCAGCTTTTATGCAACCTTCTCCCTCTCCCAAAAACTTCTCAGAGGGATATCACTTTCTCGTGAGAGTAGAGGACCAGAGGACGATTGCTCGCTCGGATGCTGTTTCCTATACCTACGACCACTATACTATGTATATACCTATATGTATACAGACTATATACTCTGTACTACCGATAAAGTTTTTAAAAGTTTATCCCGCTGAAAATCGGCTTGCCGAAGTATATTGAGCGGTTTTGAGGAAAGTGGTAAAAGAGTTGGGGAGGGGGGGGGGGTGGAGTGGAGGTTATATGTATATAGGTGTGTAGAGCTTGTTCGTAAAATTTATTGTTTGAACGGATGCAGAACCAAAAAAAAAAAGAACGAAATGTTTGGAGTTTCTATAGCTGAAAGTGTTAGAGGTGAGGAAGGAATTTTGTATA
>JAPYZE010002730.1:0-15169 GCA_030522805.1 Leptomastidea abnormis
TTTTTGAAACCGTAAATTTAGAGAAAACTTTGTATTTTAATTCTGAAAGAGTTCATTTATTGTATAAGTTGTTTAATATGTAATTTTTTTCCTGTAAATCTTAATTTATATATTCATTATTTAATAATTTAAACGTTGTTTTATTTTACGTTTTCTATAATAAATTGATTACAAGCAAAAACATTTAACAATTATATAAAAAACATATAGCGAAATTCGGGATCATATTTCTTTCGTTAAAAGTATTTATCTAACATTCTTAAAAGTATAAACCAATAATTAAATAATATTATCGGCGTCTCAAAAAATTGTTTCGGAAAATTTGGGGGAAGTCCATGCTGTCTCGTTTCTTATAATTTTCAATTTTTTAAATTCGATTATTTATAATTAATAACTTATCGTGTTCACGCAGTCTATAAAATAAATTTATGCACATATAATTACGTAACAAGAGTTAAACATTATAAAAAAAATTAATGTTTTATTATTTTAAATTTATAATAATCAACAATATATTAAAAAGTAAAGAGCAGATGCTTTTTTCGTATAATTTCCGCTGTTCCGCGCTTGAAACACAATTTCCCGCCAATCCAAGTGACTGCGACAAGACGACACGGCATTATCCCGTTTTCATCTACCTATGTTTTCCACGAAACCGAATTAACGAGTAGATACAAGCTAGACATTCGTTGTATATGTTGTCATTGTCCGTTAGTGCACTGCCTGCAGTGTATTTAACGAAATAGAACAAGCATTTACGACGATAAATAAAAAATATTTGTTATTTATAAAAATAAGAAATCAGACTTGATTACTAATCGGAAAATGGAATCAAATTTCAAGACTCTTCTTAATAAAAAATTCAAAATTTTTGAGGTGTTAGATAGTAAATGTGACATTGATATTCCGCATAAAAGCTCAGAAAAATCAATGGAGGCTCGTCAAGCAGGAAATAAATTGTATGCCAGTAAAAATCATGATGAGGACATTCATGCTGAAATGTTATCGCTCTACTCAAAAAGTATTGCACTTGCTGAAGAAAATTCCGAAGAGTTAGCCTTAGGCTATAATAATAGATCAATTTTGCTGATGCACTTGCAGAAATATGAGGAAGGTCTGATTGATATTGAAAGAGCATGTAGGATCACAAAGTCAAATGAATTAAAGAAAAAGCTTATTGCTCGTAAGAAAATTTGTTTTTCACAACTTCAAAAAAAAAGTAAGCCGAAACCTCCACCATTTGATTTTAATGCATCAAAAGAAATTCCTTGTGCATCTGAACTTATAAAGCTTGAATATAACAAACAGTATGGAAGGCATGTTGTTGCTGCTGAAGATATTCAACCTGGTACAGTCATTGTTGTTGAAAAAGGTTTTGTACTTTCTCCAGATATAAAAAATTTGTATCTCAAATGTTCTCATTGTTTGTCACTGGCTTGGACTGGAATTCCATGCCATAGTTGTACACTTGCTATCTACTGCTCTGAAAAATGTAAAGAAGAAGCTTGGCAACAGTATCATGATGTTGAGTGCCCATTACTTCAGTACTTCATTTTTGGATCAGAAGAATCTGATTTCACTTGCACAAGTGCAAGTTCTTTTTTGCTAACCATCAGATTATTTATCAAGATTATCAAAACTGAAGGATTATTAAATATTATAAAAGAAGCCAAAATCATTGATCAAGATAAAGGTATATAGCTATTAAATATGTTTATTGTATGCCTTATAAAACAATTCTTTTTTTTTTTTAGATAACCAGTTGAATGGAATAGTTTATCATAAATTATTTCAAAGCAATACATTTGGTTCCATTTACAATTTGATAGATTCAGATAATAAAGATTTTGATACAATAAGTGAATTAGTATCTTCAAAAATTTTAGAATTTTTACTTAAAAAATCAAAGATTTTTATTGAAATTTATAGTAATGCCTGTTATGAAACAGATCAAAATATTGTTGTCTTTGTATTGAAAATATTAAAAAAGTTGGATAATATTGCACTGAATAATCGTTATATAGTTAAGCATTTTCTTAACACTATTAAATGCCACTTAACATATTATTTCAAAAGTTCTTTAAAAAAAATTATAATATATTTTAGTTTCAACAACCAAGCAAAATTGATGAAGATATAGGAGAAACTGCTAACTTTGGTTTTATTTTGTGTCCATTTTCCAGTCTTTTTAATCATAGTTGTGTTGCTAATGTTCAAAGATTATTTACCAATAATCAAGAAATTCTTTTATTTACTTCAAATTTTGTTCGTAAAGGAGAGCAGGTACAAATTAATAGTAATACTATATAATATAAAATAGTATTTTTATATAATTAGTAAGGTTTGTTTTTATAAATCAAATGTGTATGATTTTAATATTTTTAAAAATGCTTCAGTTATTTGTTAATTATGGAACTTCACCTTCAATGACAAAAAGAGAAAGAGAAGATTATTTAAAAATGTATAATTTTATTTGCAACTGCCTACCTTGCAAAGAAAACTGGCCACCTGTATATCAAATAATACAAGAGGTAATTTTCTCTTGAATTTGAATCAGAAATTAATATTTTTTAATATGATTGTATTCAAAAATTAAGTATATAAATTATTTTTACTATAAGTATATATTTTTATTACATAAAATGTTTTTTCAGAATCTTTTTGGTCAAACTGTTAGTGAAGTATATTCATCTATTAAAAAATTTGAAAAAACTGGCTTATCTACAACTTTTATGAACATGATAAGAAATCCCAATAAACTTTTATTGACCCATAATAATCTAGAGGATGTAAAAAAAATTATAAATTTTATATGCAAACATTATAGTGGTTGTCAAGCTCAAGGACTTAATACATGCTTAAACTTAAATTACATAGATAGATATTTTAATTATTTTTATTCGGTAACATATAATATTCCTGCTGATTGTGCATTTTAAATTTTTACATAATTTATAATTTTAAAATGTGTTTTATACTAATAAATTTGAAATTGGAATTTGAAATTGTGTATATTTTTTATAAACAATTATATTCATCAACTTGTTTACAACACAAGATATAAAATCATCTGTAGATTCTAATTAGTTGAAATTTTAATAAGTTGTTTTATTGTTTCTACTTATAACTAATGTTGGTAAATTTTTTATTTTACTTTTTACTAATTTTTTACTACAAACCTTAATGAAAATAAAATAATTTGCTTATTATTGCATCTCTATTGCATTTAATATACATATTTTAATTTTATTGTATGATTTTAAAGAATATTAATTAAAATATGTTACGAAAAAAATAGTAACATTTATATAATTCACAATTTCCCGCTCTTAATTTATGAACGCCTCAAACTATATATGGACAAATATATAGTTTCGGCAATTCTAAGAATTTCATATCATCAAAAAGTAAATAAAGATCACGAATACGATAATCAGCTACTCCTATGTAATAAGTAGGTAATAATATAAGTTTACATTTTTTGAGTCAAAATACGGCAAAATCAAACTGTGACTTAATAAAATTCGATTATTAAGCGAGAAATGGGTCCGGCTAAAAAATCTATCGATTATTTTGATTTAAAACTTTCTGAATTATTAGAAGGTAAACACGAACACCACCTTCCCTGTAAAAGCTCGGAAAAATCAACTGAGGCTCGTCAAGCAGGGAATAAGTTGTTTAACAGTAAAAATCACGATGAGGAAATTCACGTGGATACATTATCGCTTTACACAAAAAGTATTGCACTTGCTGAAGAAAATTCTGAAGAGTTGGCTCTAGGCTATGGTAATAGATCAGCTTTGTTGATTCACCTAAAGAAATATAAGGAATGTTTGATTGATATTGAAAGAGCATGTGAGATCACAAAGTCAGATGAATTAAAGATAAAACTTGCTGCTCGTAAACAACAATGTTTATTACAACTTGACAAAGTAAAGGAAAGTGAACAAAAAACTCCACCGTTAGATTTCAAACCATCTAAAGACATTCCTTGTGCCTCTGATCTCATAAAGATTGAATACAATGAGAAATATGGCAGGCATATTGTGGCAACTCAAGACATTCAACCTGGAACAGTTATTGTTGTTGAAAAAGGCTTTGTATTATTCCCTAGTATGGAAAATCTGTATCGTAATTGTTTTCATTGTTTGTCAATAGCCTGGAATGGAATTCCATGCCCAAGTTGTACAGTTGCTATTTACTGCTCTGAAAAGTGTAAAGAAGAAGCTTGGCAACAGTATCATGACATTGAGTGCTCAATACTTCCATATTTTGAGTTTGCAATAATGGATGATGATAATTATGTTCGGTCAACAAGTGATTCTTATTTGTTCATTACTAGATTACTTATTCAAGTTATTAAAACTGAAGAGTTATCAAATATTATAAAAAAGGCTGATATCATTGACAAACTTAAAGGTAACTAATAAAAATAATCATTTTATTCTTAAAATAACAATTTTTTATATTTTTAGACAATCACTCAAAAGGATTTATTTGTAATAAATTTTTGGAATGCAATAAATTCTGTTCTGTTTACAATCTGGCTGACATCAAAAGTGGGATATTCAATGACATATGTTCAAATATTTTAAAATTACTTCTTTTAAAATCCAAGATTTTTAATGACATTGTAAATAATGCTAATTCCGAGGCTAATTCTGTAAAAACAGATCAGGATATTTTTTTCTCTGTATTAAAAATATTCAAAAAGTTGGAAAGTATTGCAGTGAACAATCGTTTTAGGGTTGAGTATTTTTTTTAGTTTTTTTTTGTACTTAAGAATATTATTTTAGAGCTTTACAATTATTTTTCTATATTTAAATTTCAGTCTGGTTATTACAACATGAGAGATTCAAAACGTTTGATGGATTTAGGAGCCATTCTTTGTCCATTTATTAGTCTTTTCAATCACAGTTGTATTCCTAATGTTCAAAGATTATGTACCAATAATCAAATCATTTTATTTACTTCAAACTTTGTTCCTAAAGGACATCAGGTAAAATGATAATAGTGTTAATAAAACTTGAAATAAAATTTGTATATATTTTACAAATTTTAGTCTTTTAAATCAATCTAAATATTTAAATTGTTTTAATAATATATTTATTTATACATTGCAGTTATTTCTCAATTATGGAGTTTTTGATTCAATGACAAAGAAAGAAAGACATGATAATTTGAAAATTCATAATTTTGTTTGTGAATGCCAAGTTTGCAAAGAAAACTGGCCTTCTTTACAAACTTTACGAGAGGTAATTAATAGAAATTAAATATATACATTGCAAATTTTTTTTAAGTCCTATAATAAATCTAAAGCTTATAATAAACAATAAAAAATTGTTTTTAGAATTCTGGTGATTTTCAAAAATACTTTTCTAAAATAATTTTTAAATTCAAAACAATGGATGAAGTAAAAATATTTAATAATATGAATGAACCTTCTTGTAAGTGGTTATTTACTAATAATAGTATTGAAGTTGCAGTACAAGTTATTAATCAAATACATGAAATTTATAATGGTCAAATAGCTTATAAATGCAGCAATCGCTTTGTAAACTACATGACAAGCTCTTTTAATCATTTTTATTCAATAAAACATGATATTCCTGCTGACTGTTAATTTTAATATTGCTGTAAACTTTTATAAACTTATAAAATTTACAGGAATACATTTAAATTATTTAATCTTAATATAATAAATCTTTGTATCTACTTAATACAATAAAAATATAAAATTAAAAAAACTTGCTTATTATTTTATTTTAAATTTCCTTGATATCTTCATAAATTTCTACATTTTCATTAATTAAAAGAAGAATCAGCCAAAAACAAAGCAATTATATAAAAAAAAATATTTTAAAAAATACTAAGTATAGAAATATGAAAGAACAAAAATTTTTGTATTTTTTCTCTGTCAGGGTGACCCGCCTACTTACTTACTATGGTTGGTACCCCTGTTACAGCTTACTGCTCTCTATTTGTAAACAAATGAAGAAAGAAGAGAACTCGCGTCGCGAGATTGAATCTGTTCCAACGTGATTTTTTTACGTGGTAGACATCGATAATGACTAATCCAACAACAAATATTGATTTTCAAAAAATTATCTTCAATTTAATTAAAAATCCGGAGTTTGGAATCCATGAAGATGTAAATGTAAATGATGATGAATCAAATGAAGTGTCTTATGCAGATTCATTTCGAAAGTTTGATGAACTGTTACAAGGTAAACACGATAATAACCTTCCCCATAAAAGTTTGAAAAAATCAACTGAAGCTCGTCAAGCGGGAAATCTGTTATACAATGACAGTAAAAGTCACAATCAAGATATCCATGCAAAAATATTATCACTCTATACAAAAAGTATAGCATTTGCTGAAGAAAATTCTGAAGAATTGGCTTTGGCTTACCATGATAGATCATCTTTTTTGTTGCACTTACAGAAATATCAAGAGTGTTTGGTTGATACAGAAAAAGCTTATCAAATTACCAAATCAAATGTATTAAAAAAAAAACTTGCAGATCGTAAACAAGATTGCTTATCAAAAATTCACAAAGTAGAGAAAGATGAGCAGAATCCTTCTCCTTCACTTGATTTTAAACCATCAAAAGAAATTCCTTGTGCATCTGAACTTATAAAGCTTGAGTACAATGAGAAATATGGTAGGCATGTTGTGGCAACTCAAGATATTCAACCTGGAACAGTAATTGCTGTAGAAAAAGGAATGTTGCTTAACCCTATCGTGACAAATGTGTATTTCACTTGTTCTCATTGTTTGTCAGTGGCTTGGAATGGAATCCCGTGTCAGAATTGTACAAATGCTATTTATTGTTCTGAAAAGTGTAAAGATGATGCATGGCAGCAGTATCATGATATTGAATGCTCATTACTTCCATACTTAGATTTTCTACAAAATGACTCAAGTTTCACTTCTAGTATTATTACTACTGCTTCACAAATTATTAGATTATTTATTAAGATTGTTAAAACTGAAGGATTAATAAACATTTTAAAAGAAGCTGATATTATTGATCAAAATAAAGGTAACTTTGACAAATTTAGAATAAAAAAAATAAAATTTATAATTTTTTTTTATTTTGTTTTTTTTTCTAGATAAGCACAGGATTGATTACTTTTACGATAAATCATTTCAATTTGATAAATTTCAAGCTATTTACTACTTGTCAGAAAATGATAAATATTTAGAAACAAATTATACATTATGGGCATATATAATTTCATTACTACATAAAAAATCCAAGATTTTTTATGAAACTGTAGACAATGGCAATTTTAGGATATTAGATCAAAGTTATCTTCTCTCAACATTGAAAGTATTGAAAAAGTTAGGAAATATTGCAGTAAACAATCGCTATGGAGTTCAGTATTTCCTCAACATTTGTATTTTATTTGTCAAAATATTATTTTTAAATAGTTTTTATCATATTTTAGTTTGAATCAAACCGCAAAAGAAATCAAGATATGGAAGAAGCTGCTAACTTTGGTACTATCATTTGTCCATTTTCTAGTTATTTCAATCATAGTTGTGTTTCTAATGTTCTAAGATTATTTACCAAAAGTCAAGAAATTCTTTTATTTACATCAAATTTTGTTCCTAAAGGTCATCAGGTAAAGAATAACTGTAAAATGAATAGTTTTTATGCAAATAAGAAGTTTAATATTTAATCTGTAAAGTATTTTATTTATTTTTCAAATTTATGACAGCTATTTATAAATTATGGAGTTGAAATTAGCTCAGCAAAAGAAGAAAGACAAAATTACATAAATAGTTGTTATCATTTCATTTGTGACTGCCAGGCTTGTGAAGAAAATTGGCCACAAATTAATACAAAAGATAATTTTATCATAAAGGTAATCTTATTTTACTTTACATTTTTGAAGTCTCAAAATTACACAATATTTAAAGAAACTTTAAATCATAAATTGGATTTTACAAATCTCATTGCTTATATGCTATAAACAAATTATTTGCATTTTTAGGATTGGGATGAACCAAAAAATTCAAGAATATTCTTAGAATTGCAAAAAAATAATTTATCGAATACTTATATACATGTTCTTCAAGATGATGAAGATACATGGCTATTCACTAAATATAAATTAGAGGATGTAGCAAAAATTATAAATATAATATGTAAATATTATACTAGTCGTGAAGCTTATGTTCTCATTGATAATTTTGCGGATTATATAGTTGATTATTATGATCATTTTTATGGAGTTAAAAATGATATTCCTTCAAATTGCTAATTTGAAAAATAAATTTACATTTTAAAATATTTCAAGTTTTTATATTTTTTATAATTTGTTAGTGTTTGCTACAAAATGATAAATTGGTATAAAAACTATTTGACAACATCGTTTCTATTTAAAATAATGTGTTTTGAATAACCATTGAATATCTAATAGAATTAAGTTATAGCTTCTTAAATTGTTTACATTCTTATAATCACTTAATTCTATTTTATTTACAATCATTTATTTAGAAAAATACTTGTGATTACTGACTAGCAGAATGTTTTTTACCATTTTTCTTTACTCTGAAAATAAAGATTATTTTTCTCATTAATTATATATTTTTGTAAATTTTGTAAAAATAAATATTTTACGAAATTATTTATTTACCTAAGTTCAAAAATAAAGTCACATGAATCGTCCGAGTCTGCACTTGAAACATTTTCTGAACTTTTTCCTTCTGATGCATTAACCACTACTCTCTGAGGTGTAATAGTTTTCTTAGGACCTTTTAAAATATCCCTATAAAAATTAAAAAGTTATAAACAATATAATCATGATTTTTACATGTGTTAATAGCAATATTTAAATAAAAAAACTATAATCCCTTACCCTAAGGCTTTCAGGCCAATTGTTTTATAAAAATTCATAGCATAATCAGCATCTCTTTTAACTTCAACTGGAAATAAGCCTTTGAATGCTGATTTATACTTACTAAAACATTAAAAAAATTTTTTAAAAGTACAATCCAAAATATAATTTATTCTTTACTTAAAATTGTACTTACTTATCTCTAAATCTGTTTTCTAAATTTTCTACTCCCATGTGCTCGGCCATTTCTCGCAAAAGTATCCTCAAGAAATTCTTTTTTGGCATTGTAGCGTCGTTTTCATTTACTTTTATGACATTTAAGCAGTCCCACGGTATAGCATTTACTTCCAAAAGGTAGGCAAACAATCTGCTGGCATTCCTTAACTCATTTTTATCTAGTACTTCAACAGTATTATAACATTCAATAAAAATGGTTTTAAAACAACTCAAAAAAATACTACTGCTTGTACAGAATTTCTAAAATTATAAAAATATCTATTAAGCTCTTAATATTTTTAATACATTATTTTAATTAAAACAAATTAATTTTTTTTATTACCTCTATTATATTTCCAATAAACTTTTCATAACTCTTCATTTCTGTACAACAATCAAACAAAGTCCTGCATACTTCTCGTTCTTGTCCTGGCTTAATAAGTGGCATTAAAACATTATTTACATATTTATCAAAGTCCAACAATGATCTAACAGCTGTATTAACAGCACTCTTCAAATCTAATAAATCTAATTGGGCATTCTGTGTTCCTGAAACAATCTTTTGATGTGAAGTACTAGCTTTTTTTCTCTGTTCAGGTAATCCATCAATTTCTATGACATTGCTTTCATTTCTGTCAATTTCTTCAATTGTTGGAATACTAATTTCTATCCTACTGTCAAGAACTGCATCTTGATCTACAGTTGTCATCTGTGTTAGATGTGTATGATTATTTCTATGCTCCTTATCTGAATTACCAATTTTATTTCTCATTTTGTTTATAGTAAATCTTCCTTGATGCATAAGAGAATTTATCCTCTCACAATGATACATCAAGAATTGTGGTGGACTTACAGGATCCTTAAGTTCAATCAATGTTGTTAAATGTTTGACTGAACATGTTGAAACTATGGTAGAAGTTTCTTTTCTTTTTACAAAAATTTTTGTCCATGATGGAAATTCTACAAACAGTTGAATTAAATTTTCTAAAATAATAGGGCAATAATAATCATTGCTTTCTCCAACATCATTAGTATTAAAATTACACAAGTCAAATGCTTCTTGTTTTAAGTGAGTAATGAACTCATAAATATCATGAGGATTCTCACTTGTTACTGGGTTTTGTCTTATATTGTAAAAAGAAAAGCTACGCATTCCATTCTTTCCTGCAACTAATTGGATATACTGTTGATTCATCTGTTGAATTGGTTCTGAAGTCAGATGAGTCCAGAGAGCTATTCTTCTTGTTTCTATATCATCATTTTGATAAGGACTTTGACATAGAGCCAAAATACAAATGACACATTCTTTAAAATCTTCCAAATTGTCTACCATACTTAGATACATTATGCTACAAAGGTACAAATCTTTTACAGATTGAGCAACATTGTCAAAACAGGTCCATCCATTAACAACTTTTATTAAGCTAACAATATCTATTTGTAGTAAGGTTGGTGGCAATCCAATATTATCATCCTCTAAGCATCTGAAACATCTAATGTATAATGGAATTAATATTTAGCATATTTATATTTTTTTTAAAATAGAAAAATGTAACAAAATACCTTAAATTATACTGATCATATGAGCAGAAATTAAATGATAATGATGCTGCATCTAACAAGCTATATGAATAACCAGCCACAAATTCAGGTGGAGCTAATGCACCACCTTGAAGCCATGAATCAAGAAAATATTGTATTTCTAATGAATTTACAGAATCACTCATCATTTGACCCAATAATATAACTGTGTTATCAAGCTTGACAGTCAGTGCATACAAATATATATTACCACTTTCAAATTGACATTTTATATTGGTAATTACATTATCTATCGCAATCAAAGATATTGTTGATTCCAGGCTTATTATATCAGCCCATAAAGAAATTTGTTGTGGATACCAATAAATTACAGAAAAAGGTACAGCTGCAATTTTGTGAATGGTATTTTTGTACTGATCGCTTTCTTTTATCGTTATCAAAGTTTCAAAATCAGTAAATCCATCTGGATTACTGTCCACATCCAATGAATCGTAATAATCATTATCAACCCACATATCATCATTATAAGTTTCTTCTTTTTTAAACTTTTTTTTAGGCTTTGGTTCAACAATTTTAATATTCTTATACTTCATTAAATTAGTTTTAATATTCCTTCTATCCTGATGCACAAACAAATACAAATTGTGTGTTTTTATTTCTGGCATTCTTCTTACTGCTTCTGTCCAAACGGGATCTTTTCTTTTTTTTAAAACACCGTCTTCTTGAAAAATCGGCAAGTCTTTTAAGTTTTCAAAAATCGTATCAACTTTAACTCGCGCAACTCTTCCCGGCATTTTTTTTTCTCTTTTTGGCGCATTACTGTACGCCATGTCGAAGCAGAATTTAATGCTCTACTTTAATATTAAAATTAAACTTTTGTAACACGTAATTTTTTAACAGTAAAATGATATTATCTAATAGAAACTTGACTGTGTTTACGTAGCGTCTGATGGCGTCTAACCCAAAAATGAGAAATGATATAAAAAAGCCATCTTCATCGGAACAAGCGTTTATAGAACAAGAATGTGGGTTATTGTTATTGTTTCGGAGTAAACATGGGAATAGAACAAATAACTTGTAAAATGGCCTATGCATCAGTCTACATTATAAAAAACAAAAAAAGACATTAAAAGAGCAAAATTTCATAGAATAAAAAAAAGAATTAATAAATAGTAATAAATTTTTTTTTTATTAACTATTCCTATTCCTTTTGTCTTATTTCAAGTACCAAATTTAAATGTCTGATTTATGTGAATTTTATCTTAAAAACAAAACTAAAAAAAAACTTTAAAATAACAGAAATAAATAGAAATCAATTGATAAACGTTTTATAAATTATAAATTATTAGTATTATTTTAATCAAAATATGTTCAGAAATAAATTAATATTAAAAATATGCAGAACTAGTAGGTAATACGATTGTTTCATTTCTTATAAATTAAAATGTATTAGTGTTTATATTTTATTATGTATTACAAAATTACTTAAAATAGTTTAGCAATCGATTTTATAACACATTTTAACATATTTTAAAAAAATACAAAATTCTTATTATTTTGAATTTACACATGCATTTACACAAGACCCATGTGCATCAGAGTAGCAGACTACTGCATACTGCAAAGACCTTGCGGAGACAAATCGTCATAATTTTATTTTTTCTAAGTATATTGTTTATGTCATTGATAGTAATTATCTTTAAAAATTGATAGAAATTAAACACGTAATTTACTTGATTTAAATTAACATTTGTAAGTATATTATTTCTTTTTTACTTACGAAGTGATCATTTTTTGAGGTTAAGTCTTACTCTTTATTTTTTTTTGTTTTAGTTTTCTTTTTAATTTGAATTGAATCATGATTATAAGAAAGAGGAAAAGAAAACAAAGTAAAGAATCAATGGATGATGATGATTTTATTGCTTACGTCAAGAAACCAAATAAAAGAATAGCACACAATGGAGCAAGCACAAATAGTGGAAGTTTATCTAAAAAAAAGTCGAAAAATAAGAAAAAAGGGTCGTCAGAAATTGAAATTGTTAAATGCGTTGCTGATATCAATAAAATAGATGCTATAAACAATCCTTCTGCGTCTATTGTTGCTAAACCCAAAATCAACAAGACTGCCGTCAAGTTAAATGCCTTAAAGAAAGTTAAAGATAAACATGTTTCTTCTAAGAATAAAAATCCTAAAATAAAACCAGCTACATCAAAATGTCAACCAAAAGTAGAAATTCATGAATCAGGTATCGAGCTGATTACACCTCAAGAAAATATTTTTCCAATAATTGAAAAGTTTGTACCAGGTAATATCAAAAGTATCTTTTTTTTTAATTTTTTTTATTTATGTAATCCAGTAACACAAGCTCAATAAGATTATGAATATTTTTCAAAATGCTTTAACTTTTAAATTTTTTTAGATGAAGAAAAAGTAGCAAAATTCAAATCTGTTGTGCTACCACCTCCCAATTATGATATGAAATGTACTGTTATTGAAGCTCGTTTAAAAAAATCATCAAGATCCTATTATCCTGAATACTTGAATACTTTTACAATGTCTGAAAATTTGGGTAAAACTGTAATAATAAAAAAATACATCAAAGAATCAGAAAACAAAGTTCATGCTAACACAGATGAAAAAGAAAAAGAGGAAAATGAAGAGCAAAATGAAGAAGTTAATAATGTTGAGCAAAGCATAGAAAATGAAGAGGATGAGCAAAGACAAGAAGTAAATGTTACACAATCTACACAAGATGAAAGCACAGATATACCACAAGCTTTGCAAGAATTTTACAATGAAATCACTCAAAATTTTGCACAACTTTCGGGGGAAATGCCAAAGAAGTCTAATAAAAATAAGAAAAAGTTTGCATTATCTGTTGATAAATCTGTTAAAGATCCTAATACTTTAGCAGATATAGTTCAAAAGAATTCTCTTTTATTAAATAACTCAATTTCAACAAATCATTCAGTACAATTCTTTTCTTTGGAAAATAAAGTAATTGCAGTGTTGAAGCCAGAAACTCAACTTTCATTTTCAGGAAAGTTAAAATTAAAAGTTTTATATGGAGCTGTTAAACTTTATGGATCTGTATTTAATTTTCAAAATACAGTAAAGCCAGTAGAAATTTATTCTCCTAAAGGTTACAGTTCTATTACTATTGCAACAATAAGAATTGATGATTCATATGATAAAGAAGCGTTATGGGATGCCTTAACATCAGAAGGTGTAGATAGATCATTAAAAACAAAATTACATGATGCAATAATGGAATGTACAAATGATTGGGCAGTTCTTCAATTAGAGAATTTTGAAAATACACTAACAAATTTTTTAAACACTTACTGTACCTTTAAATTATTTCCCAAAATAGATAATATGAAGTATACATGGTGTGATCCCAGAAGAGCTGAATATGTGTTACAAGCAAATTTTCAGTTGTACAATTCAAGTGATGAGATATCAATTTGTCCACAGTGGAATGAAAGTGTAATAAAACAATTAATAGAAAAGTGGAATTCTACTAAAATTTTAAATACCATGATTGTAGGTGGAAAAAATGTAGGCAAATCTACATCAACTCGATATCTGATTAATAATTTACTGCCACATTCAAAGAAAGTTGTATTGCTGGATTTAGACCCAGGACAAGCAGAAATGACACCACCAGCTTGTCTGTCGTTAAATGTTATAAGCGAGCCTCTTTTAGGACCTAATTTTACTCATCTCAAAATGCCGTTTTATCAAATATATTTAGATGATATAAATGTATCTAATTGTATCACAAGATATATTGAAAGTATCAAAAAATTGGTTGAGTGTTATAGAAGCAGGAAAGACTTAGCTCAATACCCTATTCTTGTAAATACTATGGGCTTTTGTAAAGGTATTGGGCTTGACATATGTATTTATTTGATAAAACTGATTCAGCCCACCAATCTTATTCAAATACTATCTAATAGACCAAGAAATAATTTTGATTTTGCATTACTTAAACATACCGTTAATCAACGTGTAAGTATACTAAGAATCATATATTAATTCAAAATTTATTTTAAAAATATGATTTATAAGATAAAAGCAATTTTTGATTTTGCTTATTATTATTTTCAGAAAAAATCCAAATTATCTTTGGATAATGATTCTGAGATATTTAATAAGACCTGTGATTATGAATTGCATTATGTGACGACCGTTGCGGAAGGTAAACGTCAATTTGAAAGTTGGAATATGGAACCTCGACAGCAACGTGAACTCGTACAACTTTCGTATCTTAGTCAAATAATTGAAAATGCTAATGAAAAATGGTAAGTTAATATTTGAATTCAATATTTTTGAGAAGTATGAAATATTTATTAATTTATAAATATGCATTTTCAGTTTCAGTAATCTTGCCTTGAACACTATTAACAACATCGTACCTTACGAGTTAGTATTATAATAATAAATTATAAAAAATTATAAAACACAATTAAATTTCTCTCGCCCAGTGATATACATATTACTATGTTTAATCGGTGTTCTGGGCAAATAATTATCGAGAACGATAATTTTTTCCTA
>JAPYZE010002731.1:0-21566 GCA_030522805.1 Leptomastidea abnormis
AAAAAAAAAAAAAAAAAAAAAAAAATTGATTTGTGAAGGTTGTTTAAAACTATCATAATAATTATTTAATCTAGAGATAGATTTTTTTTATTAAAAAATATTCCTAAACATTTTTAACTTTGTATATAAATATTCGAGCTATCATTGCTCTAATAATACAGTAAAAAATATTTATTTTACAAACAATTATATTTTTAAAAATTTTGTGAAAAAATCTTTTTTCCCGACCAGTAAATAATGGCCTTATTATTGACCTAATAAGAGGCTAGCTTATTACGCCCTGCAAAACATTTATTTTTTAAATAATTTTTTTAATTAATTATTTTTATATAAAAGATAAATCAAAACTATTCCAGTAATTAATATAATTTATAATTTAGAAAAATTTAGGTCGAAAAAATAGCGTATGGACCTCGGGCGAAACTAGCATTCTTCCCTCAAATGATTTACTTAAAGCATAATTGCTCATTTTTGCCACTTGGCGCATAATATACTTTGCTGATAAAAAATAAATGTTTTTCACTGTATTATCAGAGTAATGATGGCTTTAATACCTATTTGTAAAGGTAAACATTTTTCAGGATTCATTTTATTAAAAAAAATTTTACACCTAAATTTATTCATTTTTTAAGTTTCAAGGTGTATATAATGCCTTAAATGTTGATCTCCCATTGGTCATATCTATATAGTATCTAAAACTTGACAAGGTCAATTTTTTAATATTTATAGTGCCTTCGGTCCTCAATAGCGTCGTAACCATTTTTAGTTGCAAATGAAGCACTTTTTTCATTAATATTTTTTAATCTATTAATTATTTAAATGTTTGTAAGTATAAAATTTTTTAGAAATCGTTAAAACTAATTTAAACATTTATTTTTGTTTTGTAATAATTAAAACGCATAAACTGAATTTTTTAACAATATTGGAAGACCAATATTGGCCTCATTATATCGATAAGACTGATATATCGGCATCTCAAATATCGGTCTGAAATACCGAAATATTGATATACATCGCACACCCCTAGCTGTGATATGATTATTAAAATATTAGACTCATTCAAACGCCCTGTAGTAAATTTAGCGTAGCTTGATTTTATAACAGATTTGAATTATCTTTATATGTCAGAGATATTGTTAAAATATTGGTAAGGATATTAATAATTATGTACCGATATGCACAATAAAATATTTTGGATGATTATTTTGGATAATTTAGTTAATCCTTTGCTACCTTTCTTGGTAATTAAGAAAGTTATTGATTATTTTAATGTTGAGTGATTGAAAAGTTTAATAGAAGCGTCCAAACTATAGGTGCTATGGTATTGTTTTTCTTTTAATATATTTGTAAAAATTTATTGATACAAGTATTATGAAACTGTTATTTGTAAAATAAAAATAGTTCTTAACTGGTTAAATATAATTTATTTTATATTTATTTTTATACAAAAATCAAACTAATGCGTTTGTAACGTTGTTATAGTTTTATTATAATTTATATTTTATATTAAAATAATATTCATAAGCTTTATTTAATACTTATATTTCTTACATATTTGTTTACCTATTTACATTATTTTTTTAATATGTTTTCTAAGTACTATGTTTTTGTCTCGTTTAAAAAAAATATCAACCTTTACGTTGCGTGATTATAAAAAAAATTATTTTAATTTTTTCTTTAGTCTATTTACGTAGTAACGCATAGACTTAATTTAATCATAGAATATTATAAAAATTAAATACAATTGTAAAATGATAATTATTATTTTTTCGAAGATTTTTTCAGTTTTTAACCGAGAATTTTGGATTATAACAATTTATTATTTATAAGATAATTAAATTATTTGTGAAATGAAACATATTAATTTTAATATTAATTTGTAATGTATTCATGACTTTGTATATGATTTACTCGCCTAATCTATTAAATGCTATGTTATAAACTGAATCCATTGACCAATCACAGATCATCTTTTGAAGGTTACAAAATCAGATTATAATATAATATACCATGAAACGCCCCTTTTTTACAAAGGTAAATGATTTATTGCAAAAGGACGCTTCGGTAAGCGTCATTTTTATAAATATAAGCAGATCAGGTAGTAAATGAAATTTTACTTTGTTTCTGAATTAGGTACAGGAATCAACTCAAAATTAAAGTTTTTGACTAATACTATATTGACTTCTAGTAATTTTCTTATTTAAGTTATATTACATAGTGAAAAAAAAATTAAAATAAGTTTGAGTGTGATAACCAGTTTACAATTCAATAGCGGATTATATTTTTAATCCAATTTTTTTTTTATACTTAATAAAAAAGAAGCTATGGAAGTGAAAAAGTGTCAGAAGTGCAGTGAAGAGGCATTTTCGCAATGTCAAGATTATTTTTGCAAATTAGGACCACAAAAAAACTGCTTTAGTAAGTAAAATATTTTTGTTTTGAAATTTTTTTCTGTTTTGAACTTTAATTAATGATTTTGGAAGTTCTATTAATATAATTATTACGTGTTAGACTGCTCTAATTTTTTCTGCTACATTCTGCAAATTAGTTTTTTAAACTTTGTATTTTCTTATTTTAAAAAATGAAATGACGTAGCCTCATAACCAATTAAATCATTTTATTTTAATGCATTTTTCATCACTCCCGATCAGCTGTGCGAATTTCAACCGCACTTCCTGATCGGAAGATGATGAAAAATAGTATACGCACCACGGGAACAAGTTAAGAACCGCCCTCGGCTTCGCCTCGGGCGTGAATATCCTGGTGATCTAGGCCTTCTTAATTCTTGTTCCTTAGGTGCGTAATATACTATTATTGGTATTAATCTAAGAGCTTTAGTACTTATAAATTTTTTTTGTTAAAAAAAATTATTTTAAAATAAGAAATCACAATATTCCAAAATTTTGAGGTTCAGTTTTTATGTTTAGTTTGAAATTTATCATTTATATGTCAAGATAATAATCAATTTAAAAATGAGCAATTGCAGCTTAAAAATTTTAGCAGGTTTTTGGAACATGAAGTACATATGACTAACATTTGTTCTTTTGAAAAAGATGTTACTGACCGAGTAAAACATATTTTCTGTTCAAAAAGTTATCATTAAAAAGCCATTTGACACTTAAATTAGCTCAAATTAAAATATATAGCAGAATAATGGATACAATTTCAGTATTGACTCTTATTTATCTAAATTTCATTATATCACTCGATAATAATATTCTATATTTTTTTTACAGAACACAAACAACATCTTCGCAGTCCATCTTTCTGCACAGACGAAACTGACGAGATAATTAATTTGGACGAGTTAATGGTAAACAGATTGTTTGACGATAGAAATCGTAATTCAACATTAAAGTGGCTGCTTCGTAATGGCACCAGCATCAATCAACTGGGTTTCAACCACCAACGTCTAATCGTATGGGCATGCCATAACGGCTATCGTGATCTGGTCGAGCTGCTATTAACCAACGGTGCTAATCCACATTTACTTTGTCGAGAAGGTCGCACCGTTTTATTTCATGCTATAGAAGGCAATTGCATTCATGTTATCGATATGCTTGTGGAATGTGGTTGTGACGTTAATCAGTCATTTGTTGAATATAACTATCTGTTTTATGCCATCCTGATTAACAAGCCAAAGGTAATAAAACATTTATTGATATATTTTAATTATAAATTTAATTTTGTTTGAAAATATTTTAGTAGGTCAATGTAACTGAATTTATTCATCATATCATCTAAAAATATTTTATAATATAAATCGTCATTGATATAGTCAATAATTAAAAATATAAAACTTTTATTTTACAGATGGTAAAGTGTCTATTACATTGGGGCTTCGATTTGAATAATGATTATCAAAAAGGCTTCCTTGCACTTAAGGCTTCTCTTGTATCTACAGCCGAAATGTTACAGCTGCTATTGTCTCATAATATCGATATCACGATAACGACAGATAATTTAGAAACCTTCGCCGAGGGTACCATAAAGGCAGGACGCTTAGATTTATTGAAAGTATTAATAAAACACGCAGGTCTTGGATTTTGCAACTCTTATCAATATAATATTTCCGGTACTTCGTTACTTCACGTAGCAGTAGCTCAGCCAAAATCGGACTGTCTTGAGTATCTATTAAACCTTAATCTTGATCCAAATTTTCCACAGTTGGATACAGATGAAACGCCTATGCACATTGCAGCTAAGAGCCACGAGACAAAAATATCAGTTCTCAGATTACTGATAGATTACGGTGCGAATATTGAAGCGATTGATAATCAAGGTAATACTCCTCTTTATCTGGCTATCAGAACTGGTAATCTAGATCTTGTAGGATTTTTTTTATTTGTTGGTGCGCGATTCGATTTTGTCAATTTTGATGGTCAAACAGCTTTGGATTTAGCGCTTGATAATGACGATAGCGATAGTGTCGAGTTGCTGATGTTGTTTGGTGTGACATTTAACGAGATTGAGAGATTGGCTAATGATGAGAAGAGGCATCGGATGACTAGAGCAATGTTGACGAGATATCAGATTATGAGGAAAGCTGCTAATATAAGCAAGAATTCAAATATTGTTATGAACGGGGACTTGAGAAAATTTGAGGATGATTGTGGTAAAGAATTGGATAGATTAAAAAAATTGAAAATTCAAGGTAGCGACATGAACTTTTATAATGTGTTGCGTGCTAGTAAACGTGGACTTGCTTTATTTGCTTCTAAATTTACGAGGAGGGATATGATGTGTTTTTATAATGATTTTATACGTAGTGATTTTCCAATTTATGCAAACATACTTTGGAGAAATATTGCTGTTGGTATTAAGTATGGACCGGTATATAACGAATCTGCTAAAAGTCTTGGTAATTTAATTAATTTTGCGCTGCCATCTTTGGTGATTGATGAAATAGTTGATTATTTGAACTTTGAGGAAATGGGAAATTTAATAAAATCGTCTTGGTAATAATGTATTTTGAAATAAAATTATTTTATACTTTGTAAATCTTAATTGTATAAAGTAATGGCTATATGATATTTAAGTTTTATTATATTTTGACAAATTAACATTTTAGCAGTATTAAATATAAGACTTAGGTTTATAAGAAGACAAGTTGCGTTATGATTAATTTATTGCAATGACAAATTAAACTGAAATTAATTTATTAATTTAGCTGTTTTTAGCACTAGACATCCATTGTATTATACGAAACCATAAAATTTTATTTTTGTCTTGTTTTAGATTTAAAAACATGTATATACTTTGTAAATATTTTATGAACATTTTTTGTATAAAATAATAAATAAAATTTAATCAATTTAAAAAAATACATATTTTTTATAAAAGTTTAATGATTTAGTAGATCCTAAATCCTAATATCCATAAAAAAATTTTTACTGACGGTGAGAAAAATTTTTATTTTTGTTGATTTGTACTGAAAATGAATTGAAGAGAAACCATAAGGTAGTACACTTATTAAGCATCTTTTTTGTATTATTCAATTTTTGACAGTAAATTTTTTAAATGTTTTGAATTTAATGTATATTATACATAAACTATTGAAAAATGTGACAAAAAATTTTTTATGCATATGTATGGTGGAAATATGGCTGCCTAAAGAGGGCTTTATTTTAAGCTTATGCCCACGATTGTGCCAGTTTAAAGTGACATAAACAAAAAATTCAAGAAGATTCTTAAAATATACGCGTCTGGCTATCGCAAAAAATATTGATAAATTAAATGGCAGCCATTCTATTGTTTTTTTTTTACAATTTTTACGTGTTAAAAAATAGTAAAATGGCTGCCATTTTTTATTTTTCAATATTTTTTTCAACTCGAGGTTCATACAATAGCCAGAAGCGTACATTGTAAGAATCTTTTTGATTTTTCTCTTTATATTGCTTTAAACTGGTGCAATCGTGGGCACAAGTTTAAAATTGGGCTCTCTTCATGTAGCCATATCTTCGCCAGATTTCATTATATCATAAAAATTTTTTTTATATTTTCTAATAGTTTATTCATAATATATATTTAACTGAAGATGTTTCAATACAATTTACTGTATAAAAATAATCACTGAAAAAAAATGCAAAAAAAAGTGTACTACCCCCTTAATGGGCAAAAATTTATGGGTTGAAAATTTGTTTTTACAATTTTCTTGCGATACAAATATCTGGCGTTTTTATTATTATAGGTATAAATCACGAATTCATGCAATAAATAATTTTATATATTAGAAAAATATAAGTCAGACTTCAATGATTTTAACCTTATAAAATTAAGATTTAATTTTCTTATTTTTACACTTGGATATTGTTTCAATTTGTTGACATAAAATCTCATTTAATAGATAGACAATCTTAAATCTTATCAAAATACTTGACATTATCGTAAATTGTACAACTCACGATCGAATTAAGTCTGTTTATTTATTTATTTTGTATTTTATCGGGAATTAAATACATTCTATAAGGAACGACCATACAACCAAGCAAAAAAAATTTGTAAAACATATACAAATTGGAAGCATATACGTTTCTATATGACTGTCTGCAGCCAGCATTGAGTCTAAGATGACAGTGTCGCCGATCAGATTATATTCATCTCAGAACCTAAAAATTCATTTTTCTTAATCTATCCCATGCGACCCGTATACATACCCCACTCGTACTTTTAACTTTATGTCTTACAAGTACAAGGGCTTAGAATAAGATGAGCAATACGAAATTGTTGGGAGAGTCGGAAAAGAGCCACCTAGGACCGATTAATCTGCCTTTCTTTTTCTAACGTACCATCAGTCGTGATTGCTAAGTTATCAGTATTCTATTCAATAGTATAAGCTGCAAGAATGAAAAATTGAGATGTTAAATCAAGTGTAAAGTACTTTTAAAATTATATTTTTATATATTTTTTTATTCAGTGTATCATCTTCTTCGAATTTTGAAGTCTTCTTTAAATTCAAGAGGTATGTACCCCAAAAAGAAAAAAAAAATTCTTGATACATGTCAAAATATATAAAAATCGATACCCCTATTTCATAGCATGTAATATTCATACATACCTATACCGCATATCTATGCAACGAATAACAAATTTTGAAATAATTCATAGAAAATGAAAAATAAAAAATGTCATTTTATTTATAGATTGGCAAAGTTAAAAAATTAATATGAATAATTTTTTATCCGATTGTGTATATGTAATACATATACACATTACCACTTAGATGCATAATTAGGTATTTTTAGCACGAATTTTATTGTTCCAAAAATGAAAATATTTTCAAAAAATGCAAAGCAATAACAGAAAATTTGTTTCTCTCAATGATTACGATACAAGATAAAAATTGATTCAGAACAGTTAAGAATTAATCTGTATATTTTAACATCGCGAAAAATATTGATAATATGTAAAAAATTAGCATTATGCCAGCGCGATTCGATGGCTTAATTTTCAAGATAGATTTACTGATTATGTACGTTTTATTTTATAGAAATATTTTAAAAAAAATTGAAATATGCAACAAAAAAAAAAATTGGTTGAGTATAACAAGCACGAACGATATTCCGTATTCTGTCCTATACTCAAGTCTGTAATACATTTGATTCCATTTTAATCTGAAATACATGCGTGAATACGTTGAAACAACAACTCTGACATGGCTTACCATTAAAGCAGGATTTTCAGATTACCATAAAAAATAGGAAGCAGGGCGAAAAAAATAAAAGCCCAGAGCAAAAAATCATAGCATTATCCCCCCCCCCTCAGTTTCACTCATAACCATCATTACATGCATACAACTTTCCCACCGTTTTCGTTCACTTCCCTTTCTTTTTAAATTGTTTTGAAAGATTATAAAAAAAATCGACTGTGCAAAGAGAATAGCCATGTATATATAGGCATAAAAACGTGTGATAAGATATATATAGTTCAAGACATATTCTTACAACCGGAAAGGCAAGTTATAAAGAGGAAATTCCCGGGAGAACCTTTAACTGTCGTTTTTTTTTCTCACGCGCAAATAGCGAGTGTTATTGCCAACGCGGGTTTGAGCGATGGAAAAAAGAGTATTTTATTATTCTTTGGTTAAGATCTTGCCATAAAATGTTATTTTATTGATGTGCGTATATATAAATACTATAAGGCCCTTTTTACTGTTTAGCATATAACTATCTTATTCTTTTCATTAATCAAGGTCGTCTGTGTAATGACTTTTGCAAATAGTTAGCAATTAATTCCGACAATCTGGGTATGGTTTATATACGCATTGTGAAAGGAGCTACTTAAATAATAGTTATAAATAATTTTACTAAGAAATTCGTGCTGAATCAAAATAAAAAACAATTCCAAAATTTTGAATTACAACTCAATTTTATTAAACAAAAAATATTGAACAGTTTTTAATGAAAAGTAAGACTTTAACGGTCGAATCTAAAGCAGTCGTAAAATTTAGCCATTATCTCACAGATTTACGTTTACAATCATCAAAAGCGAACAGTTCAATCCAAACTATTGTCGATCTGTGAGCTTTCAACTATCCGCTTTAAAAGAAAAATCAAATTAATAATTTAAGCTAACCGTTATACGTATTTTAATGCATTCTTCCTGCAACAACAGTAAACAGTATATTTTAAGGTTGTTTCAAAATGTACTTAAATGTACTTCAGATATTCACGAGATCACTGACCTAATGAAAAAAGAACACTTGTAAAAGTTACAATGTATATTGTTAAAATCTTTTTGTGAAATAAAAAATTATAATGAGTTTTTCAATTTAGTATTATATTTCGTCAACTTTACCCATCGCATGTTCGTAAACAAAAAATTGCAAAATAATCAGCACCACGCTTGACGAAGCACATTCGACTACGATACGCAAAATAAACAAGCTCCTTTCTCCTTCTGCTTACTTTTTGAATTCATAATTATTTTTCTAGCAGTATTACAACGAATTCAATTGATGTAACGAGCGTAAAAGTCAGTTCTTGTATTAAAAAAAAAAAAGAAATAAAGTAACTTCTCCTCTTGACTTTTTCCAACTGCTTGACCATCATACTACATCTTTCTCCCTTTATTTTTCTCTTGCAACTATGTATACATACACATATTTCGTACTCGAGATAGAGAGAGAGGGAGAGAGAGAATTTTTCTTTTGTTCAAGCGCAAGGTTTCGTGACTAAGTCGAAGAGGCTATCACTCTGGCATTTCTCTCTCGTTCGTCTATTCCCTTTTTTCTCTTTTAACTCTTCTGCGGTTTATTTCCAGAAATAATACCAAAAAAAATTTTTCACACGCACAACACCTTTGACCTGACAAGCCTTGGCGATTGAAGAAAAATGGAACAACTTTAGATTTTCTCTCTTATCCACGTTTCTTAATCTTCTTTCCTTTTTTACACCATCACATCTCAAAACTCACGTTTCCTATCTCTTTTTTTCTGTTGCCGCAAATCTTGATAACCAATCTCTTTTTCAAAACCGACACGTCATAGTGAACTGAGAAAAAGTATTACATCTCAAGTGCTATTTGATAGTTGATATTAGAAATTTTTTTTTTGTTTCTCTTATTATTTTTGACCAAATATGTTATTTAAGCTGTGATATCTATTATAAGTATAAGTTTCAACTGAATTGCAAAGTAATAATATTTCACTTTTATTTTTTTATTTCTATTTGTTCTTTACAGCTTTACTCCCTTTAAATCACAATTTTTCTCTTACCTTATTTCCAGCATACATTACAAAAAATATCTTTTCGTTGCCGTACGCACACTCGAAAAATTTTTCTCCTACGCACTTGCTTAGATCAGTCTTACGTAGGTATAGTGACGCGTAATACGATTGGCAGGATGAAAAAGAGTAAGGTATGGAAAATAATTCCTCTACACCCTTTTTTCCATTGCACACATAGATATCTGAAGAAAGACTGGATTACTCGGAGAGCAATTCTTGAGGAATAATGGAGTGGAGCAGAAGAGGTTCGTTCAAAAGTCCCATAAATTCGCTGTAGTGGCTGTGGATACTGGCTCTCTCTCTCTTTCTCTCTCTCTCTCTCTCTCTCTCTCCCTTTCATTTTCTTCTATTCTTCTTAGGCTATTGGCGAGAAAGAGATAAAATTTCTGAAAAGAGGTCTATAACACGCGAGAAAGAGAAAGAGTAAGAGTCTGGCTATAATGTAGAGGAGAAGACGCTTGATAGAACTAAAGAGTAGAACTGTATGAACTTTAAGATATTTGACTTAAATAGTCAAAGAGATTTTGTAACCTACTGCTATTATTAGAGTGTAGTATTTTTACTTTTCGTGGGTAAAAAATCTTTCAATTTTTTTTTGTCTGTGCAATCTTTTTTGTATTTAAATAAACTTGTGCTTTGTATGACCAAAACATAAATGTTTCAAATATCATCGAATATTTAATTATTGTTTATCGTGCGTGTCAATATATACGATTGTATTGCAAAGTATAGAGGCGAAAAAACAGTTACGGAGTATATGCATAATTAATTAACAACCAATACTTATAATGAGAACATAATAAAGGTGAATGAAAAATAAAAGGTACACAAGAAAATTATTTGACATTGGAATTGCGACTGGGTTAATTATTATACTGGTAAAAGTAATATCACTGGATCCACAATATAGCAAGCCACAGAATGAATCCAATAACGACTGTGCAGTGTGCGGTGGAAAAATATCTCAATAATTTTCTTTAATTTGGTCGTCGTTTGTATTACAGTACACTAATGGTAAATACCGAAATGAGAAAAACAAAACAAAACAAAGCAAAAAAAGAAGAAAACAAAACAATTCTGTGTTTACCATACCAAACAAAACATCGATTGTGATACAGTAGATTCGTTATCGCGGACATCTCGGAAAGTAGACCGTAACATGCAGCATGTAATGCCTTCCTCACTCATCTATTCAATAATTTAACTGCTAGCAGAGTTTAGTCTACCAGGTTATATTTGTTTTACTTTTTTTCCGATATTTGATAAATTTTGAGTGTTTGTATACCTAAACAAAAAATAAAAAAAAATAAAAAAATGTATAAAACAATGAGTTTGTTGGAACCTTTTGGATTGGTAGACGGGTACTTACATTACAAAATTTATTTAAAGCAATTTTTTACACTCAAATTTTTGGAGCTTGCAGGAGATGTTGAGAATATTAAAAGATAGTAGGATTATTTTTATTGCTATGCTGGTTTATTGAGAATTATGACATGACTAATTTTACATACTTCATCATTAGACAAACTAAGAGTTTAAACGATAAAGAATTTTCATAGATTTGATGTCTTTATAGACTTATATCACGTCAAATTGTAAGTCTACAATCTCATAAAATACTATAAAAGAAATTATATAATTAATTAATTGTATACTTTTGCAAAATGATAAAAATTTTATGCGAAATTGTAGAACAAAATAAAAACTAATGGAATTGGTATTTCAAGTTCCTAATATAGACCAATATATTACTACCTATTATTATTTTTCATTCGGTTTTGCGGGTGCAAATACACATTTCAAAATAATTAGAAATTTTTTTTTATTTGTTTTCATTGGTCATTTTCAACAGGGTGCTTTTATTGTATTTAATAAGTGTTTTTTATACCAGATACTATAACTCTGTTGTAAGTACTGCAAATTTTCTTTTATAAATCGTGATTCTTTACTGTTTAAACTGTCCTCAATTAAAATTAATAAATACATTTTTTTATCATAATAAAAAAAAATTACAATTTTTTTTATTTTTAATATTTTATATGTATTTTTGCTTAATTTAAATAATAAAATCAATTTATTAAACAATTTTTTTTTAAGATAAATGAATTATTGCATAGTGTTTTAAATATAAAAATTAGTTTTATTAATGCTTTCATTTTTTATGCAATTGCTCAATGAGAATATCATGATTTTGCAACAAGATAGATTAAATAAATACTTGCACGCGATTGCAAAATGCATAGATTAACTTAATGAATGGTTGCGTACCAAAACAAATTCCACTCTCAAACCAGTATAAAGCAAATCATTGTTAAAACTCGCACATCCATCGAATAATAATAATGGCTATACGCATTAGCTCTAAATTATTTTTACTATAAAAGCTGAATTTTCTACAAATCAATAGGCACTAGATTTATCCAAATAATTAAAAATGTAAGTAGGGCTGTGAGTTTAAAAAATCTGAATAATTATTAATATTTGATTTTTCGAAAATTATCTGGATATCCAGGTTTTCTTGAATAAATAAAATGTGATAAAAAAGTTTAAAAATATAAAAAGTGTAGAATTTTGTAAAAAAAATTAAATGGTTTTCTGTTATTCTAAAATAAATTGCGGATAAAGGATATCTAGATAATGGATATTATCTAAAGTTTGTGAAAAAAATTTTCAATTGGTCCATTTAGTAAGTTCAGGAAATTTATACAGTACAATATTTCATGCTCCAAAAATTTGTTTACTTACACATGCTGTAAGATGAGGAATGATAGGAATTATATCAACGCAATTGGAACATTTTTAATATAATTGTAGGTTTTGTTTCATAAATCAGCTTTATTTATTTTATTGATATTACATAGATAAATACACTCATTTTTTCTCAACTTGAAAATGTAGGTATCATACAATCATAAACAACACTTCATTGGATTATATTTTATGGAAATGAAGATTAAAAAGTGTTAAAATATTAAATCTTACTACATCACAATTTAAATAAAAAATCAACAACAAAGAGAAATTTCTTAATTTATATGATAATGTGTAGTTATAAATTTTCAACATGTTAAAATTGACACTTTGTATAATATTCAAGAAAATAGGCATGAATCAAACATTTGTATATTTATACATTACATTTAATGTTTTTAGAACACTTCACTCTAATCCGATGTTTCAATTTGCGGCGTAAACGTTTGCGAATCTTCTTTTTTTCATTTAATTTTTTATGTTGAATAATTTCAATAACAAGAATGAAGAAAGATGCCAACATTCCAATTATAAGAAAATAAGCTAATTTAATACCTAAAGGTATTTCTTCAAAAATATATTTGCTTAATTTATTGTAATATATACTATCAGTAGATGCTGACAAGAGCATTTCCATTGCGTTAGTCGAATTTTGAGTTAGCTCCATGTACACCTCTTTCATAGGATGGTTATGCTGATTATTAAAAATTTTATAAATTTCATCATGTAAAGCTTGGGTTCTACAGAAATGTGCTATACCCGATTCATGAAGCCTACGTAATATTGAATTAAATTTTCTAACGTAAGGTGATTTATAAGAAAAAACATATGATTGCAAATTTTGTGTGGAATAGTATGGATCTGTTATTAAACTTATCATTTTCTTATTTTGATCATCTGAATTGTAAATATTTGCTGAGAGTTTTGCTCGAAAAATTTGATCTGAGAGTATATTTACGTCTGTTTGATATATCATGTAGTAATCTTTTGAAAATCTTGATTTCTCAGAATAAGTTTGAACTCTTTTATTTAAAAATGATACAAAAGATAGAAATAAGTATGATTTTGCACCAGAAAATATCAATTTTTGGTAATCAGTTGTAAAAAAATTCATTTTCATACTCATTACGTCATCTAGTGTTGCAACATCATGAAATTTGAATACTCGAAAGTAAACATTAAAAATTTCTTCGATAAATTGCGAGGTGAAAGTTATTGATATACATACTAATAGTAAAACCATCATTCTTTCAATATTGCTACAAGGTACATTGTTGCTATCACTACCAATGAGAATCAAAACGATGTTGTAAGGATTCCAAAATGTATGATCTAGGCGAAAAATAACTCCTAAATACTTCAGTAACACCACGAGTAATATGTTGAATATTATTAAAAGTAATAAATGCCATGGCATGTGATCTATGTAATAGCCCTCGTGTTTGACAATCAAGCAGAAAGGAGTTAAGTTTTCAAATAAATCGCTCATTGGTACAGTATAATAATCTTTAGCAAATGTATTCGGCGGAATCACAGTTGGCTGTAACGAATAATCGATTTTATTTTGAAATAGACAGGTTTGAAATACTACATCATCTTGAGGATTTTGTACACGAAATACAGATATAGAAAAATTCATGAATTTCTTAATTAAATAATGTTGAGATCCGTAAACGCCATAATCCCAATCTTGGTGTTCCTCGTTGAAATTTAAGTTGTTTATATAAGGAGGTAGAAAATCATTTAATATACGAAGTGGATATTGATAAAGATTTTTTAATTTATTTGGAAATAATTGCATATTATTGGAGCACGAGTGATTATAGTATGTACCATTGAATGGATTATACTGATGTATTTTGTTTGCTGATATTGCAGTATTATTAAAGCTCAATAATTTTGAGCTTTCTTGACCATTGCTCAATTGTATGATTTCAATAATGCTAAAATTTAAAAACTTTTTTTTCCACATCCTTTTTAGAATTTTTTTCATGAAAAACCGATGTTTATTGCTTACGATAATCAAAAGGCAATGCGGTTGAATTAGACTAGCAACTTTAGTATATTCAAAAACAAAATTTAAGATTCTTATAACATCTTGCAATACTTCGTTATCGTCACCATTATTTTCCACTAAAATTACCTTAAGTACATTTTGAGTTGGCATACGTAATTGCACTTCTTTTTTATTCAATAAATACCTCTCACTTGTCGCTTTCCTCGCATCAATGACAACAGTTGTAAACTCGTTTATCATTACCTTGACAATTTCAGATGAAATAGATGATAGTTCCTGTTTGTAAGACAACATCAGAGTCACTTTATTAACTTGCATTTCGATATTCGTGTATTGTACAATTTGATTAACTATCTGAGATGTACAGTTGCAATGAACACGATAAAATATAATTAATGAATTTAATAACAGCACAATGTAAAGTTTGATATCCATAACTTCGTATTTATAATTTTATATTGAGTCAAGCGTTTGAATGTTATGATCGCATAACCTGCCGCACAGACGTTTTACAAGCAACTATTTTATTTTTTGCGTTTAAAAATTGTGTAAGGAGAAAAAAATGCGCATACGTGGAAAAAAGTATAATCAATAATATTAAATTATTTCTCGAGCTACCTAGGAAACATAGATGCCCGTGAAGCAAATGACAAACATTTAATCAATAGAGCTGTGACTTGCAATATCTAGATATTTTTTTTCGAAAAATTTTATGAATATAAAACATATCGTCTTGCAAAAAAAGAAATTAAATTATTTTCTATCCGAACGAATATTTGACTTATAATTTTATCAAACAAATATTTGTTATCTGGATATTGTTATCCGAAATTCATTATAAGATAGTAGAGAATCATTTAAATTTTTTTTATATAATTCTGCATTTTTTATATTTTTTAACTTTTTCGACAAATTTTATTTATTTACAAAAAAATCGGATACCCAGATATCTTTGAAAAATTAAATATTGTTGATTATCCGGATTTTAAGTCTCAGTTTTAATATTCAATGTATGTCACGAGAGTCTCGTATGAAGCAAAATAAAATTTTTATAAAAATATACTTTTAAAAAGAAAATATACACATGATAGATTACCAATTTTTAGGAAAAAAAGTTTTATTTTTAAATTTCAACTCCCACTTGTCTAAACTTTAACAAATTAAATTTTTTCAATTCTTTTTAAAGGTACCTAAAATACGTGCACTTCTTTAAATCTAAAAGTAAAATTTTTGCTTAAAGTCCAAGTGATAAGAATTCACGCTCGTCCTACTTAAAGCTCAAGCTTTAAGATGTGCAAGCCGAAGAGAGAGAAAGAGTTCCGCTATATATCAAACCTTTATGCTCCACTAGGCTCTCTTTATCTTTTCTCTTACTTCTAAAAGTGGATTACATAACGAGCCGACTCGATTTCTCAGCTCCGTTGAAAGATCGGATAAAATCAACGAATAATGATATAAAAATAGAGAAGAGAGTTTGCAAGCTTTAAGTGGCGAAGTTGAGCTATAGAGAGACAGTAGAGAAGCCCCTACGAGACTCCTCTATTTCTCCTACATCTATACTCTTTATATTCCTAGTTTCTAGGATGGATTATTTTCAACATACATATATACATTTGGGTCTATGAAAAAGAGAGGTAGAAAAAGAATCCAACTTTCCTCTCTCAACAGTGCTCCTCTCGATTATCCAACGGCCAAGACCTCTTCAGAAATTTCTCTCTGGACTTTTCTTCTTCAAGCTCCAAGCGCATTCACGTGGCTATAAGCATCTTTTTATCCTCACCCATGAATATATCGATATTCCATTAAACTTGCCCTCCTAACAACGCCATGCCATGGAGTGGACCAATGCAAACATGTATGCGTTGAAATTCGTGCAATTAACCGACGAATTTACACTGGTAAATCTGAAGCTAGTGAATCCTCATTATCTTCTTTGAATCTACGAAATTAAGTTAGTACATTTTATTTAAAAGTTAGTTAGGTCAGCTGTCCAGCAGTATAGCAGAAATCAGGAGTTTTATAATTAAGTGATCTCAGTGTTTATTATAAGTATCTCCGCTCGTAGCTCTATTTGTCATTGTAGATTGTACCCGTGTTAACAAAATGCAGGTGAAAATAAATTTCACACAAACTTCCTTCCGAGGTATGCCTTTAACAGCAGCAAGAATTGTGAGAGGCATACAATTTGTTTATGCTTAATACGATGTCATTCCGGCAGAATTTGAAGCTTCAAATTTCGTTGTAACGGTACTCAAAGAAATGTATCGTTTTGAGGCCCATTGGATGAAAAAAGCAACGGCGATGGCAATGCTGATACTACTGTTGAAAGTTTCGATCCTGAAGCAAGATTAATTAAGCAGACGGATGTTACCAAGGAATCAATAATAAAATTAACAAAGTTATTATTTTTCATTTCACTCTTTTTATTTTATTTTCTTACGGGATAGTTAGTAGAAACCTCAGAGAAAGATGTTATAAATAGCAAGGAGGAAGCGTATTGTTCTTTTTGTCACTGCTACTTACGTGCCCATCACACTGATTTGCTCGATCACTCAAAGACAACAAAACATAAAAGTAACGCGAATACCTTGAATAAAAAGAAACAACCGACTTTTACACAACACAGTTTGTAAAATTTTAATTAATTTTAATTTTTTGTTTAATCTTTTGGTAAAATTTAACAAACAATTTCTAGGAGTAAGATCGAGTAGTGTTTTGACTAAAGCCTAAACTATTGATGTACGTTTAGCTGTCTACATAGTGATGCACGCATCGATGAATTCTATCGACCATCTCGGCAAATTATTAAAATTCTTAAGAAAAGGCAGTTTACTTGAACAAATTTGCCTACACCGCACTAAATGTACAAAAATTAATAACAGCAGTTATTGCTCCAACTGTTTTGGATCAGTTGATCCAGGATATTGGTAGCAGTTATTAATAGGTATTAACCAGAGAAGGCAGTATATTTTATTAATATAGAAGGAAAAGAAGAATCAATCGGCACATCTTATAATAACATTGCTGAAAGCAAAAAAATTATGGCATTGGTTTCTCGATTATTCGAGTGTAATATACTCCCAGAAAACATAGGTATCATTACGCTTTATGATGGTCAAAGGAGAAAATTATTGCGACATTTAGCAGATATACATACGATTTTAATGGAAAAAAAAAAATCGATGTAAGAAAATTGGAAGTAGCGAATGTCGATTTATTCCAAGGACGAGAAAAGGATAAAATTATAATATCTTTTGTTCGAGACAATCAAGAACCGGAAGAACGAATTGGTTTGTATCTTTTGATTATAGCATAAAATGTAATAATACATGTTCGTATAAAAATTAAAGTATATATTGTTTTTTTTTACAATACAGGTTTTCTCAAGGAAAAATCTAGATTGAATGTTGCCTTAACCAGAGCAAAATATAAATTATTCTTATTTGGCAATAGAGCAACATTAGAAAAAAATCATAATTACAAGTTTATTTTTGATTATGTTTCAAATTTAAATTAAAAACAAACTTTGATTTTGCTCGGCATCAAACTGTATTAGTTGATTTTGTACATTTTTACAAAAAAATGTAAAAAAAAAATTTTTTACCCATCTTTTATTGTTTTTTTCATTTTTAGTTTTCGGAAAATCGGTTTTTTGCGATTTCAACATAGAAAAAACAGATAAATCAATTTCGGACAAAATACACCTTTTACAGATAAAAATGATTGTTGGAAAAATTTACCCCCCCCCCCCCCCCCCCCACGCGATGTTTCGACAACCAAATTCATGGGTTTGTGTATTAGATATTATTCACTGAAAGAGCAGCGCCTACCAACTAAACCCTAACTTTCCGTGGGAGACCAACCAAAAGATTCTACTCCTTTTGAAGATGAAGAAAATAAAATGGAGAATAAAAAGAACAGAAAAGAGTAAAGAAGCTGCGAAAGATGATGGCTGACTCTACACTAAAAGAAGTAAGAGAGGCCAGGACGCAAAAATGCAAAACACTAAAAAAGTCGAACGGCTGAATCGTGCCCGCTTATATGCATATCACTATGCTGACTCTCTTGCGGGAGTACTTGGCCGGTTTCCACCTAACGGTACGGACCCAGAACTAGGCGATCAGGCAATGTTGTTCGATAGTCTGGTTGACCGCTCGCAGGGGCCGCTATCGTAATAGGTGTGTGTGTGTGTGTGTAAATGTAAAAGTGTGAAAATGTAGCGGTAACACCTTATTATCCAGTATAATGTATGTTGGTGGTCAGGTGGATATAAAATTTCACATTACAGGCTGCCACAAAAACAAACAAAGCTTTATTGAATATGTCATTATTCCAATTGTTGATAAAAAGATTAATGAATTTATGTAATATGTCATTTTTTATTTTACTAATAGCTTTGTAATAAATAATTCACTTTATTACCTCTATACCAATATATTTATTTCAAATAAAAACTTTTTCTTTGCACGAAAAAAAAATAAAAAATTAGTTTCAAAATCAAATAAAAAAGCAATCTCACACACACGCACACTAAATAATTATCAAAAGTTTAAATACGTAAATTTAAACTATCTCAATTTTCTCAAGTGTGTACTTTACATATCAAACTGTATTCTCACGTTTAATTAGCCATGCACTCTAGCCCGGTTCTCTTCTTCCTATACTAAAACCACACACAAACATGTAGATTTAGCCTGAGTTAAGTCGTTTAAAGCAGTCCGTATATAAAGCACATTTGCCTATAGTGTTGAGAGAGATATACCCTTTTGGTCGTAGAAGACACTTTTGCGGTCTTCTCTCTACTCTTTAACCAAGCGGAAAACTTACTGTATAGTATTACTGAGTGTGAGTGTATACGTGTCTAAACTGTGCCTGTACACATACATATGCACTGAAATGCAAACGATTGGAAGAAAGTCCTGTATGTGTGGTTCTGTCTTTTTCTCTTCTCTTCTCTTGTTGAGAGACCATCGGGCAAATGGCCAACGAAACCAAACTTTAATACCTATACCTCGGGCTTCACGAATTGCTCAGCTGTATATTTCGAATAATAGAGACGTAAACTAGTGCATCTTGTGCGGTTATTATCAGTCGGACTTATTTTTATGTGCTATGTACCTTCATGCGTATGTGTATACACATGGGCTACGCTATATTAGGGAAAACATAAACAATTGCCATTGTACGATGCTGCAATTTATATTGCGGTGATATAACTTTTGTGTGTTAAAAGTTCGCAGTATAATTAAACTAGTTTAATAGAAGAAGAAAGAAATAGAGAGCTGGGTTGTATGTGTATAAGTTTATAGGACTGCAGAAGTGCAAATCGTTTATAGATAAAACAATTAAGTTTTAGTAATTTTTAAATAGACTATTAATCTATAGGTGCGCTTTACGCGCTCTATTATGCATTATGTCTATATAGATTATGTTTTGTTTTTTTTCAAAGCCAATCACATCACGAATAAAACGGTGACATCAAAATTTTATTATAGGATATGTTAAATATTTGTACTTTACTCATGAGATAGGACGGCATGAGTCGAATAAATTTTCGTATTTTATTCAATTTATACAAATTTAAAAGGGTAAAAAATAAATGAAAATATTTCATTGTTCTCTGGTTTTGAGAATATGCTAAATTCTTCAGTACAGAAAAATTTTTCCAATAGATGTATTTATGATTGTTTGGTGCTAGCTTTTTTAAAGGCCGTTTTAAAAAAAAAAAGTTACAGCCACTTTGCTCCACCAGCCGATTCATTCATCAATAAAATTTAAAATTATGCAGTGTGATTTTTATCACTATTATAGTGAACCGACTGGATTGAATCTTATACAATAAGTGAGATAGAAGATAATCGTGGATATAGAAAAAAAAAATTATTTGCTTAGACAATATCTATCACTTACGAAAATAAATGATCAAAATTCTTATTGTTCAGATATTTAAAGCTTCAAAATAGTATAATATCTAATTAAAGAATTAATCAATTAAATCATTATAATAAAAAAATTTGTAAATATACTTATACACATTTATCTCATTCAACATTGAGATTAAGAAATGAAGTGTATGTCAAGTGACTTGCTAGCAGCTGAGTGAAACAAAAGAAGTAGAGAAGAAAATCTGTCAAAAGTCTTGAAAAATGAGCGCATCTTCTTCCCTATTGATGAACTTTAAAAAGTGAGAAAAAGAGTAAGGAAGAGACGTAGGGTGTAAAGCAGTTGTTCGAATCGATAGCACTCGAGCTTCGAGCTTAGCCTCTTATATAATGAAAATGAGGTCATTGACCTAATGTCCATGAACAAAACTAATAAATACAATAGTTTTTTAGCGCAATTGTGAATTACATTTTTTATTTAATAAATATATCAAAGTCAAATAAATCAATATAAATACTATTATTTATTAATGAAAATAATTAACATTTCAATAATCCAGTTCAACCTAAACGCTCAACTGAACCTAATTAAAACAAACGTATACGTGAATGAGCTTCTACTTACTATACTCAGAGAACCATTCTAATTAACGTCATGCGATGAAACTACTCCTTTATTTTGAAAAGGGGCGTCAGTTGGTGACAAGCATGCTACTCTCTACAGCTATCTCTCATCAAACTTTGTGCGCTTATCTAAACTATGTGAACGTCATGACTCGAGATGTATTTTAGAATACGTTCAGATTCATCAAAGTAATACTTGTGGGTATACGATATTATAATTATGATTATACCAAGCTACTTTGGATGTGAAAAAACAACACTAGATCCTGTTTAAAAATAAAATAAAAATAAAAAAAACAAAACAATTATAATAATTAATATTTAAAAGTGGCGATAACAATGGTAAAAAAAAATGCAGAGAGAGAGAGAGAGAGAGAGAGAGAGAGGGCACGTATGTTGAAAAGGTTGGTGTTCTGGTAAACGTCAATCGAGTGACAAATTGAAATCAAAAATTATCCAGTAAAAAAATAACGTGTTAGTAGAATCACGAGGTAAGATATAGTTAACTACTTGCCTATTTCACTTCTTTCAGACTTGTTAAAATTGGTGAATATTGAAATATATA
>JAPYZE010002732.1:6734-21890 GCA_030522805.1 Leptomastidea abnormis
CTTGCTTGCTTGCTTGCTTGCTTGTTGTATATATACAGTGATGGAAAATACGATTTTTGAATCGAATGACATTTTTTGTGATAAATGATAACAGAAAAATGAGACAAGGATAACAACAGTTGGGCAAAATGTGTCAAAGTTATTTTTGGATCTGTTTTAAATATTGGCTCAAAATAATAATAACCTTTTTTTTTTAAAAAAGCATAAATTTCTTTTTCTTTTATAATCTTTTGTTTAAAAATATAATTTAATATCATTGGAAAGTTGATAAAACATTTAGACAACATAAGTTTACTGAAAAATAACTCATAAGATATAATAAAAAGTAATTTAAGAACATAAAATTTATAATAATATTATTAATAATTTAAGGGAACAATTTTATTGATATAGAAATTATAATTAAATGTACCTATAGTTTTCTCAGATCTATTCTTTAAATTTCTTATATTAAACCATTTTGATACTCTATAGTAAGAGCATATTTAGGCATATAAAATCAGGCGCAAAGACTTAGCTGATAGACGCTTGAAATCGAACCCACGATTTGTAGATTACAAGACCAGCAAGTCTGATGACTAAGTCATTACGTGCCACAACAATTATCCATTTTAATTTCCAAATTTATTTTTAATTTTTTTAAATTATTAAAAGAGTAAAACACTGCATAAAATACTTAAAATTTTTGTATGAATCAAAAGATAAAGCTGTAAACAGTCAATATCGTTAATTAAAGATTAAATTAATTGTTACAATGTGTCGCAATCTATAAGCTTGATAACACACAATATAAAGAAGAAGGAATATTTTAAATTGCATCAGCAAAATTTCTCACTTTTCACAAGTGCAATATATAACGTAACGTGACATAACTCACGTAATACCAATTTTCAAATTTAGAATTGTTCAAATTTTATCACTTGAAAATATGAAAATTTTAACAGTAATATCTATTTGTATGATTGTTGCACTGCAATTAATTTCGGTAAGTTTAGTACCTATATTAAAATAAAAAAAAATTTATTTCGTAATAATTCATTTTTTTTAATTAATTCATAATAGGTAGTAAAGTGTACTGTAATACCACAATGCCATGATGATAATTGGTACTGTTTATCTGTAGAAAATGCAAACGCATGTGATGTAAGTACAATTACAAACAAACAAATATATTTAAAATATATACATTAAAATATAATTTCGTTTTGAAATTATTGAAATAATAAATATTAAAAATATTTTATTTTAGAAATTAGAAAAATGCTTTCCAGAATTATTTACTCTTTCGACGACCCCTTCTGCAGATGATGTTAAAATTGTTCCAGCAACAAAACGAACGCTTAGTACTAAATATCGTGGCACTATAAAACGTTTGTAAAAATTCAAATTTAATAAATAGTTTACATTAAGAGAGAAATTCGTACGTGATGACATCGTAGAATATATTCGAAAGAGGCGAATATCAAAAATTTTGTAAAACAATAATGTAAGTTGTAGTAATTAAAAATTAATTTAATGTAATTAAAATAAAAAATTTTTATTTAAAAAAAAGAAAATAATATAATTATTAATTAAATTTCATTAACCACAAAATCTTATACCAAAACATACAAAGAATAATATAATTAAATTACCTAAAATTAAATAAATCAAAAATAAACATCACCATTTCTTTACTTCAATCAAATTCATTTCTATTTATTTAAACACAATAACCAAATGAAACAATATACATTTAAAGTTCCAGCAAGAAAGAAAGAAAGTACAAAGAAAAAAAAAGAAATATAACGCAAAACACTCACCCATCCAATCCAATCAAAAGAACGATAAAAAAAAAAAAAGAAAGAAAAAGCCAAAAGTCAGCAAATATCCCAATACCCCGTTACTTGAGCTTTATACAATCGGCAACAGCAGGAACATCAGCAACGCTAACTCTCTTTTTCTCTCATACACACAGACAGTTTCAGCAACAGCAACACCAGCGCTAATAATTACCACAGGTTAATTCATTTAATGGAAGGCGCGTGGCACACGAAGGGGGGGTAGAGGGGTGGTGGAAAAGAGGGTGACTGCACATACCCTGAAGGGTTAACGTATATACGTGTGTGTATGTTCGCGTATATTTACACAGTCTCGCTCGTTCGTTGGTTGGTTCGCTAGCCGTTTTCCAGCCAACTCAGCAGTAACAGCAGCAGCAGCAGCAGCAGTAGCATCCCACCCTATTCATCCCATCTCTTTATATAGGGTATATGGAAGGATAGCCATACAGTCGTCCTTCTCCCCTCCTCTCTTCCTCTATAGCCGTGGGCTCTGTGTTTTCTCTCTCCCTCATCCCACGGAGCAAGAGAGTTCGAGAGAAAGATAGAGAGTGAGGAGAGTCAGAGTTGGGTGGTAGAGCTTTGTACGATCGGTAGTATTTGCTTGCGCGTTGCCTGTAGGTTCCCCTGCTGAAATAGTACGTAGCTCGACTCGATACTCTTTGCTTGTCCATCGCCATCAACAACATTACCACCACCACCACCATTACCACCACTACTACTATTATCACCACCGTCGCTACCGCCCTTAGTTTTCCATCTCCCTCTTTTCAATTCCGTCAACTGGAGACTTGGGCTAGTCGCAGCCGTCAGCGTCTCGATTAGCTGGAACATAAGACACACACACATACACGATGCTTTTAAAGCTTATATATTATCTCCTTGCTTTATTATCTGTGAAGACTGAAAGGGAATGATGTTTTATGTGTATGCACACAGACATATTATACATCCCTTTTATGGATTTGAAGGGGTTAAATTTGGAAGGATTGGCTAAGAAGAGAGAGAGAGAGCTGGATATATACATATATATTTTGTGTGTTTACTTAAGGATTGCTGTGGTAGCTGTAAGGGTTGTACGCTAATTGAGAAGTATGAGTTCGCGGATATTCGAAAGCAAAGTTATTTTCTATAGGTATATAGCTGTTAGTATGTGTGTATGTATGTATAGGCTGACCCTATGTGTTACGAACATTTTGTGTGCTGCTTACTGATAATGCTGAACTTTTTTTTTTTAAACTTGATTAAGGATTTTTAGGGTATCTGTATGTTTGTTTTAAATTTGTGTGTAAACGATGTATGTGTGTGTATGTGTATGAGGTATATAAAATGTGTTAACTAAGCTGATTTTATTGAAATATTGAATAGGCAGGAAAAAGAGAGAAGGAGAGAATGGAGAATGAGTTACTGGTATTGATATTCGTAAACGAGTTGATTTTGATAATAATGAATTAAAATGGTATTTTGTGTGTATAACGTACAGGATTGGATAAATTTGTATATGTGTGTTTATTTGTATCTATGTATGTATATTGTAAATAATAATTTAATTTAGTATCGGTATTAACTCTTTTGTAATTTTCACTACCAATGTATAGGTATTAATTTAGTTGGAATATATATCGAAGGAATTAATTATACGAATTTAGTAATGTTATAACATGAATTTTGTTTAATTTTTTAAAAATTTTTTTCAATGTTGGGATTTAATTTAATTGATATGAACAGTCGAGTATGAATGACGTGTAGTAAATTAACAAATAGTTTATATTATAATTAATAACATGCTATGATTTATCCAACCGCAACAAATCCAGCAGTTATTCAAATAAAGCATTCAATTAATAATTATTAATAATAATCAATACATATAAATTTAATTCTAATTCAAATTTGTAATCAATAATATTTTTTAAAGAATTATAAATAATCTGGTAAGACAAATATCGTTAATGAATATATTAATTTCTTTTAATTTAAAAAAATATATATTTTATCCACGACAGATTTATATCACTTTGTAAAGTTGTTAAGGCAATTTTGTTAACACAACTCAAGTGTCGAATTGAAGTTCAAAGGGCTAAGGGACCGTAAAGGAACGTGTAAGGTAATATTCTGCCTCACTTCAGTGCTCTATTTCAGGTAACAAAAGGGGATTAAAGCCTAATACTTGCTCAACATGAATGTTTTGAGATTTCATTTTGATTCGTAGATTTTTTTCTTTAATACAAAAATTTTAAATAAAATCAGTTGATTTATTGCCATTAAAATTAAAATGGAAAAGGAAAAACTATAAAATTGTGAATTAAAATTACTAAAATAGTTTAATAATTTTATTAGCATAATTACTGTACTATATCTATTAAATAATTCAATCAAAGGCAAGGCTTTAAATTAATAACCTGTTCAATTAATAACACAAATTCATGCTCTATTAAATTGTACGTATAGTACGAACTTTGTGTTTTATTAAGCATACGTTCTCTCTCTCTTTCACTAGTTAGTATTTAGTTAAATTGACCATATGGCATATCATGAAAGCGCTTGATTTACAATTTTATCGAATCAACGAATAATACCTGCGTTTATATTGGTAATTTATAACTAGAGACTAGAAAATTCATCTTTAAATGTAATAATAATCAAAACCCTAAAATAAACAAATCATCTCTAAATTAAAAAAAAAACCAGCAATACATGTTCTAATAATATATAAAATTTTCTTTTTACCTTAAAACATTAATTTTCAAATAAAAATAACATTTATCTCTATACTATATACTCTCTTTCTCTCTCTTTCTCTCATACACAAAACGATAAATTAGGAAAACGTCCATCCTCATCAAAATGACGATCATGTCGCTTACCTCATAAGACGAGGTAGAATCGTAACATACATTTGTACTACCCTCCTCCCCCTTCCCTTTCCTACATCGTATTCTCACAAATCAATTCAAGAGAAGCAAACCGAAGCCGTTCAATTGAACCGCCACATCGTCTTCGAATTTCATCGAAGAGGTTACAAGCCAAGAGAGAGAGAGAGAGAGAGAGAGAGAGAGAGAGAGAGAGAGAGAAGTAGAAGTAGAGAGAGAGAGACATTGTGCCTGTTACAGTTTGGACAAGATGATCGATGCGTTTGAAAATCAAATTAGACCGTCGGTCTTATATAGAGACCATTGTGTGGCAAGCTTTGTGACAATAGGATTGAGAGCGAGAGAGAGAGAGAGAGAATCAAACTAGAGGGTGGAAGAGGAAGAGGAGGTACTCCAGTCGGTGGTCCATATGCAAAGGAAAACGACGATGCATCAAGAAGCTTCGACAAGCTATCTTCGAGTAGAGAACGAGCGAGAGTAGGAGGAGGAGGAGGAGCTATGATGCCGAACGAGCAATGCTCGTATATACTCGATGATGTGTTCGGGAAATATGTATATGTAAGCTAGAGCATATAAAGAAGGAAAGGGAAGGGTTTATACAGAACGTGTGTGTGTGTGAGAGAGAGAGAGAGAGAGAGAGAGAGAGAGAAAGAGTTATATGTATGTATATAGATGGGATATACGCAACTTTCATTTCCGCGCATTTATACCCCCTAACATCCTGACTTTAATTTCCGGCATAAACGTTATGTATACATATGGATGTAGGTGTACATAATATATATGTATATATAAATGTGAGCGAGAGGGTGAGAAACGTTCTATATTGCAATTCACTCGGGCACTCTCTTTTGGCTAACGTTGAATCTTTCTCTCCTCTCTCTCTCTCTAATCCTTTTTACTTGAACTGATTCCCAAGCGACGTCGATGTGTCAGCAAAGCTTGAAATCAGTCGACAGAGTTGAAACTTGGCTTGCAGTTATATAGGTATAAGGAAAGGATAGATGTAAGAGAGGAATGGTTATATATTGATGTCTTGACGAAGTGAGAAATGATGGGAGAGTCTGGAATAAAATTTTAAGTGGAAGAAAAGAAAAAGGAAAAAGGAAAATAGTATAGAAATGGTTATGCTTGTCAAATTTCTTTATGATCGACGTGTCGTTAATTTGCAGTAAGGATGAAATTGCGTGTGTTGTATTATATATCTGTGGGATTACTATGCAGTCGTGTCAAATTCTTTTTTAAGATTTATAGATTCTCGTGAATTTATAATTTAAAGTTTTGAAATCGTGTGGTTATTGAATACTTGTTATCTGCTTTTGGCTGATATTTTTTTGTAATATTACAATTATGTAATCGTTACTTTATTATTTAAATAAATGTTTAACACTTAAATTTTACTAAAATTATTTAATTATAATTAAACATTCTTATCAAATATCCTATTTAAATGTTCTGAATAAAATCAGATTTCACAGTTAGATACAGAAAATGCTCAAGTGTCTAAAATAAAAGCTTAATAAAATATCAAGTGAAGCGTTAAATTTGACTGAAAGTCGAAACTACATGTACACACTTTTCACCTTTGAAACCCAATTAAACGATCTATAGAATAAAATAAAAAAAAAAAAATTTCCCCTTTTTCCATCCAATCAGTTAAAATGGTTCACATTGGTGCACTCTTCACCTAGTACTAGTAGTAATAGTAATAGCAAGAATCTCTTTCTCTCACTAAAAATCAAACAGCCGTAACAATTTTTTTTTTTTCTTCTTCTTTTTACCTATAGCACGATAATAGATGTCAAAGGATTCAAGCTATCGGACGCGACTTATTACTGCTACTACTGCAGTCGTCGTTCGTTCGTTCGTTCGTTCGTTCGTTCATCTTCCTTTTCTCAAACCTCTCGAGAGAGGCACAGTAGCAGCAGCTTTCGAATAAAACATTTTACCGTCTGCATAGAAGCTACCTACTTCTTCTTTTTTTTTCCCAAAAAGACAAGGGACAAAGAAAGCTTGCAGAGGGAAGAAAAAAATCACTGGGAGGGAAGGAGAAAAAAACGAGGGGGGGTGGGGGGATAAGAAAAGGTATAGAAGGCGCGAAGCCAGGCACTTACTTTATTTGCCGCTCTATCGGATCCCAATGAGTATACGGCGAGGTCCCTTGTCAGTCTACCATCCTTACGGCCCCTTCCCATGAGAACGAGTACTCGGCATTGGCGTACGTTGCTAAAGGTCTCGAGAGCTTCTGCGACGTTGTCCAGTTCCAAGAAGTCCTGTAAATCACACAATATACACACACACACACACATCACACGTTTGTGGAATTAGAAATATATATATATATAAATGTACTGCTATTTTTAAAGGTGTTATTCAGGTATAAAAGAGAGAAGTAAAAGTGGCGTTGATAGCTTAATTTATAATCGTATAGCGGCTAGGGAATGTATTGACGTGATAAATCTATTGAATAAGATCTTTTTTTTCTGTTATGTAATCGTTGTCTTACTATACTCGACTTTTACTACTTAAATTTTGATTTAAATTGTTTATCCTTATAAGTTTTGCCGTAAATATTTTTCTTTCTCATTTAATAAATACTCTGTTAAATTTTAGCATATTAATAATCAATTATGGTAGCTCGAAATATGTTAGTTAGTAAAGAATCAGTTTTCGTAATTCGTAGGTCGTGGGTTCGATTTCTGGCACTTACTAGCTTAAACCATTACACGAGCTTTCGTATGTCAAAATACATTTAATAGTGTTAAAAAGACTTGATACATAAAGAAAATTGTTTAATGTATATTTAACGTAATTTCTTGTACACAAGAGCAATTCAGAAAATATTTAATTTTTTTTTCTATAATTATTATTATTATTGTATTGGCCAACTAGCTGATAAGTTGAGTTTAATTATTTATGATATAATAATTTAAATTTTTTAAAACTACATAATATATCAACTTTTTGAAACTATGACTCGATAACAAAACATTGCATTTATAAAAAAAATTGACGTAATTTTAACATGTTTAATTTTTTTTTTAAATTATTAGACCAAAAATCAATACCATTACAACTTAAAAAATTACTTTTCATCAATAAAAAAGAATAAAAAAAGAAAATTAGACGCTTACAAGTCATCAAATCCAATGAACTTCAATATATCCCATCCAAGCAATATATCCCTACACTTAGAAAAAAAAAAAAAAAAAAAAAAGAGAACTTGACTCTTCGAAGCCATTTGATCCGCATCGTAGCGTAACGAAAATCGCGTAGCTATACATACCATTCTACGCTACAAACAAAGCCCATCCAAGCGTAAAAAATCCGAGGCAGGAGTAAAGCTTCTCCCTCTACTACTACAACTACTATCCCCCTTTCTAGCAAACTTTTTCAATTATCATCGCGCGTTCTCGGTCCATTTGCAGGATGTCGGCACGTTGTTGGAATGGGAGTGAGGAGACGTTTTACACGCCTATGTATACCCGGAGAGTTTAAAAAACCGAGTCAATCGATCGTAGGTAGGTATAGAGAGTGAGAGAGAGTGTAGAAGTTCATCGACTGCTGTATATAGGGAAGAGACATTGGATCAAGGGACGAGTAGAGTTGACGACAAAGTAGGGAAAGGTGCGGGGGTGCGGGGATGAGAGAAAGGGACGAGAGTAGAGTGAGAATGAGATAGGACGAGATGTCGGGAGAGACGAGTCGAGCGAGAGTTTTGGGGGGAGGGGGAGGGGGAAGTTTTTATGTTAATTAAGGAAACAGAGAGAAAGGGAAGAAGAGAGAAACCGGCTGGCGTTTAAGAGGTTGATTGTTTGGAGGAAATGAATGCGAATGAGCGATGATTTAGGGTTTGTTGCGAGATTGCTCCATTTGCATTTCAATGCGTGAAATATATACCTTGGAAATTGAGGGGTAAAGGGGTAAAGGGGTAAGGGGGGGGGGCGACGACGACGAAAGGGTATGAATTGTGTATAGTTTATATCTTTCTTTTATTTTACTTACGTAATATGTGTGTATTATTTTGTGAAATGGAAAACGGCTGTTATTAAAAATAGATAATTCGACTGGGTTTAATTACTGGAATAAAACATCTTGTGATTATCAGAAAAAAGAAAGGATATGAAAATAAATATTTATGTATTGGAATATATAAATTAATTATTAAGATTACAAGGCTGTGAAAAAATTATGTGTCGGATATTAAACCGATCTCTAATTAAATGCAAAAATTAATTAATAATAAAATAAAATAAAAATAAAGAAAAAAATTAAAAAAAAAAAGACATGGTTAGTGGTAAGTAAATATTAATTACCTGACGAGAAAATAAGAGCCAAATAAAGCGTATGGTATGTAAAAGATCAGTACGTACAAAGAATTGATTTTATTTTGTAAGGATACACAATAAATTCTCCCCTTTAAAAAAAAAACTGTAAGACGAAGAGTAAGCGACGAGAGAAGATAAAAAAAAAATAAGAAAAGTGGTTTGTTATAAGGGTAGAACAGACGCGAAGGTAACACATTCGTATATTTAGATATCTATATAGAAGGAAATGTATACAGAATCACAAAATGCGCAACGGATACGGGTAAATAAAAAAAAAAAAGGAAAGCCGAATACGAAGAAGAGAAAGAAAGAGAATAGAATAGAATAGAATATGGGAAGGGGTATGAATGTGTAGACGTGGTAGAGTTGGCGAAAAGAGTGTCTGGAAAAAATAAAAAAAAAAGAGGAAGAGGAAGAAAGCAGAGGGATCTCTAGACTGACAGACAGACGAGAGGATATTGGGAGGTGATAGGTGAGGGAGGGAGGGGTGTAGAGATCGGTAAAAAAAAAGAAAAAGAATATATAGGCGATTTTGGAGGTGTATGAGGGAAGAAAAAAAAAATAAACGCGAAGTGAAGAGAAGAGAAAGCGATCGGTTAGGGAATAAAGCGTGGAACACACAAAGCCAGAGAGGGTATAGAAGGAAAAAAAAAGTGAGAAAGAGAGAGAAAGAGAGAAAAGCTTGCACCGCGTCATCGTGAATACAGCCCACGTTTTCGACCTCATCCACCGACTCGTTGTTTCACCCTGTTCACGGAACCAAGATAGAATGAGAAAGAGAAAATGAGAGAGAAAGAGAGAGGGATGAATAAAGTAAAGTGAGGAAGAAAAAAAAGAGAGAGAGAGAAGAAAAGGTAAAGTAGGGAGGGAAAGGTGACATGATTACCCGGAACACGCTCTTGATGAAAATAAGGAAAGCGATCTAAAACTTTGTATTACCGCGCTTTTACTAAAAAAAGTATGAGAGAGAAAGAGAATGAGGATGAAAGATATATACGCGCATGCGCGAATATACTTGATTCCGCGGAAAGAACATCCGAGGATCTATAGAGAAAATCGAGCTTGCGGAACGTTCAATTGAAGTGTAGAGGTGCAAAGAAAGTAGGAGGAGGAGGATGAAATCGAATTGGGGGAGAGGATGAGGAGCGTTTATTCGATCTCGCGCGCACTAGCTCGCGTCTGCTGTCGGATTATTTAATGCCTTCTGAACTGCTTTTCTCTCTCACTCTCACTCACTCACTTTTTCATCATTTCTACAGAGTTTTCTCTCTTCCCCCCCCCTCTCACTCTTATACGCTTCTCTCTTTTACCTCGAAACGAGTGATTGTGAGATTCGATTGAGTGGATTTATTAGTAGTTACACGCTAGGGTTCGAAAGAGAGAGAGAGAGAGAGAGAGAGAGAGAGAGAGAGAGAGAGAGAGAGAGAGAGAGAGAGAGAGAGGGAGAGAGAGGGAGAGGGGGCTGGGAGAGTAGTATGCTTGGGGTAGAAATGAAAGAAAGTGTGGGAAGATGGGTATTGGGGGGTGAAAGAGGATTCCTTTTTTATGACCTCTTATAAGCCAGTATTCTCATGTAACTCACGTGATTTTTTCGATCCACTTTTCATTTCCCTCGTCGTCTTTTGAGTAAGAGAGAAAGAGAAAGAGAAAAAAGAAAGAATACAGCGCGAGTTTCCTATTATTTTTTACGAGCTATTGGAAATTTTTCTACTCATTCTATCTTTTTTTTATTCTATCTTATACTTTGCTCTCTTTGCCATTTTATTAGATTATATGATGCAGTAAGATGTTGAAATTTGATTAGGATATTTATACGTGAAAAATGAATATTTTTTTTAATAATCCAATCAGAATTTGATGATTTTATTTTAATTGAATATTTTTAAAAAATTTTAAATAAACAAATTTTTAATGAAATGCTTTATGTAATGAATTACAGTTGGTGAAATGTATTTAATTAAAAAATCAAAAATATTGAAAGTAAACGTTAACAAAATATATACCTATAACAATAAACATTGTTGAATAAAACTTTATCTTTGTCTCACAAAATCAATTCACTGTACCTATATAAAACTTTGAATAAAGTGTCTCTCTCTTTTTTTATTAATCACTCAAATGGCAGTCAGAATCGATTATATACCTATATATAAAGCGTAATTAAATCAGAGAAATAGATATAGATACGATATAGTCCAAAAGCCAATAGTTCAATATCCAAAAACGTTCGAGAACTTTAATGAATGAATATATCGATTGCACATTCAGGAAATTGGTTTTTGAAGGGCTGCTGCATTTTCCGAAAACAGTTGCGCTAGAAAACACAGCTTTCAAAATTATATATATATACGTATACATTTACGAAAGCTTTCGATATTCTCTTTACCCACATTGAATTTTTCCAATTATTTATTTTGCCGGACGAGCAACTTCGATTTTTCTTTTTTTCTTTTTCGAATGTATTACACACAGTGCAGTTACCTTGAATATATTTTTCTCTCATTAAATAACACAGCCCTCGCTTTATTCTCGTAAAGCAAAAAGGTTCGGGTTTTATTTTTATCGATCCAAACCTCTTTACCACAAAGTAACATATAAAAACATAGAGAGAATTAGCTTAAAAAACAAACGAACATCCGGAATCATTGAGACTCATATTACAGCAAGATATTTCTATTATTAAAAAATTGATTTAAATAACTTAATCTTACCTTGATAGGTATGGGAATACCAGGTATTGGTACACCATTCACGATTTTAAGATCCTTGATCAGTAAATCAGCAACCGTGAGTTGGCTTATGTCAGACTTGGCTTTTTGTAGAGCGTCGTAGATCTCACAACGACAAGCTGGATCGATTTTCTCAAGTTTTTCCATCATTTCGTGATCAAGTGGTGTTGCCTTGCCTGTTTTCTTGGAAAAATTTGCTGTGTCTACGAGCATTGGTCCTGAAATCATAAGCGAATAGGTAATAATTAGTTTTTACGGACGTTAAATTTTTAATTACGGTATATAAAAAATGTTTTTTGTAAAAAAACATTTATGTATAAAAAGATTATTCTATTTAAAAGATGATTTATTACTTTAGCTAATTTATGAACACAAAATTAAATTAAGTCTAAAAATAAAATGTTTTGTATTTTAATGAACGTAATTATATTATTTGCTTGAAATTTATTATGCAAATTAATGAAGATTTGCGTAATTTAGTTGAAAATATTTGCTACTCATAAATGTATAGGTACGCAATACAAAATTTATATCTATTTTTTTTTCTCAATCATTTTTATCTGTTCTTTCTATAATTATTTCTTAACATACTATTCTGAAAATAAATGATAAACATGTCAAATGGAATAATCTAAATTAAAATAGAAATACAAAATAAAAAAAAAGGAACTTGAGCTTGCGTTCTTGTCGAAAGCGTACACTCACTATCAGTTTCCTGTTTTCCCACACAACATCAGTAAAATTGTTTAATTAAAGCTCAAGAAATCGGCAGTTTTTAACTATCAATTAATCAATTTCGTTACCTACGTAAAATAGCATGAGTTATAAAAAATTCTAAGAAATTCATGCACGTAATGTTGAAAATAGAAAGCGAATATACGTGTTGCTTCGCTCGTACACAAATGACGCCTACAACGTGTGCAATTGACAATTTTATTACACTCATTACATAATGTATTATTGTTGTCATCTAGAATAAAAAACACATGCTAAGGACATTTAACTGCGTAAATCAAAAAATTTTAAAATAAGTTTTGAAGTTCCTTGATATTTATTTTTGCATTTGAATCATGGAACTTTCTAGGTCTCGCAGAAATTAACGATACCTTAGATTCTATTCTAACGATCTTTTTTCATTCATATTTCATCATATTAGCTTATGCAAGAATGTGTCATGTAAGTACTTGATTAATTTATAATCTATAAAAATAGTTATAAATTGATTCTATTTTTAATATATTATGTGATAATTTTGAATTATCACAAAGTTTAAAGTTTTTTTATAATATAAAATATAATACGTTTTTGATTGAAAAAAGAATTATTAAAATAAATAATTAAAATCATAATTTAACACTTTTGTAATGATGAAAAAATAATGCTTTACAAAAATTTTAAAAATGCATTATTGCCTTGGCAATAAATTCTTGATTATCTTTTAACACTACATAGTTCAACTATAAAATACTGAAAATATATTATCAACGCAACTATTATTTATATGATATCCTAAGCTTGACTAAATTTACAAATTGAAAGTTAATCTCAAATCGCACAATAAAAAGACTGTTTATATTTAATTTATAAAATTCAATTTTAGAAAGAAAGCGAATGCCCTGAGTTTTCAACAACTGCGAGTGATCTTGATGATGTATGTGTCAGTACCAGCACCATCAAGCGACGATGCAAGGTCAATTCCGAATACTGAAACAACGACTGATGATAAAGCTTATGGACGTCCATTTCGATTTGGCTGATCAAATTAAATAAAATTTTTTACATTTTTTTATTTATTAAGTTTCATTTTAAAAACACCTTAACCTTAAAATATTTTAAGATAACGGTTAATTATAATTATACTTATATATTTTTTTTTTATTTCAGTATTATTAATATTATTATTTAGATATTGATAATTAATTTTTTAATTAATTCATTTAAAGCACAATTCTAGAAAAAAAAAATTAACTGCGTTTATTATGCTTAAAGAAAAGAGATTTTTTAAATAAATTTTATCTTTCTTCTGACTAAGTTTGTTTACAAATTTATAAACTGACTTCTTACCAAATGCATTTCATAAATAATTATTCTTTTACCTCAATACTGTACAACATAATCAAATAAAAAAATTCGAAGCCAATATTTATAAAAACTCACAATACCAATCATCTAATTCCAGCAAGTTTAAGAAAACATATCTTAACTCACAAAATGAATGTTAGATAAAACAAAAAAAACAAAAGAATAAAATTGTTCTCAAGCAAAAATACAGTGAAACCAATGATCGAAAAGCATAGTAAGAGCAATATAGCTTTGACATCAAGGTAACGGATAGAGGCAAAGAAAAAACAAATCAAGCATCACGTAGCCATTAGCCTCTCGCTCGCCCAAAAGTCGATCCCAACGAAAGCCGAGCTTTAATCGACCGAGAGCAAAAGAGAAAGACAGAGAGTAAAAGAGAGAGAAAAGTGCAAAAGCTTAACGGCTAGAGGGAAAGCGCACGTTCTTTAACTCCCTCGCAGCTTGGCTCTCGGAGCTGGCATCGGTCAATTGAAATTCCCGGGATGCACGCGCTCGATCGGTCCCACGCGTATCTCACTATATAGTCTGGCAAACGATGTGCCGCAGGAGGAAAGAGAAGGCGAATTGTAACGAGCGATTCTCTATATTCTACGGAGGCTATAGTGTGCAAAAAGCTCTCGACGATGCTTTTGGATTAGCATGAGACTAGCGAGAGGTCAATGTATAGAGGAGAGAAAGAGAGAATATATGTGTTTGTTGCATTTGTTTATGGACGAAGCTTGAGCTTTGAGTTTTCTGTGTATTTGTTTTGCGCGACTGATCTTGTTGTGTGAATGTGGGTTTATTGTGCTTTATAGATGTAATGTGTTTTGCTGTTTGTCGATAGCTAATTGTGATGGAGTATCTAATTGTTTTGAAGATACAAGTGAGCTTTCGGTTAAGTTTTTGAGATTTTTTTATCTTTTATTAGAAAAATATTGGAGAATGCTATAAAAGTTTTTACTTATTTTTAGAATTTCAAATTGAAATATTTTCTAAATTGTATTTTATAAGAGATTAAAAATTGTTTCAGAATATTTGAATTTAAAATAAATGTAAGAGGTATTTTTTAAAAAATTTCACAATGAATGTTTTGGATGTAATATATCTTTGTGGTAATAAAAGATAATATTTCCTCTCACCAAGTACTCTCGTATATTATATAGATATATGTATATATAAAAATACTATATATACATCAACGTCGTCATTACAAATGTATGAAAAAATTACGGATATAAATTTCCTTAGGGACCAGAGAAAACCAATACTTTATATATATATATATATATATATATATATATATATATATATATATATATATATTTTAATTCTTTTTTTTTCCCAC